>JAMQGT020000213.1:0-165300 GCA_024447675.2 Pterophyllum scalare | reverse complement strand
CATTGCTGCAGTAATCCAGGCAAAAGGAGCCCCAACTAAGTACTGAGTGCTGTACATGCTCATACTGTTCATGTTCATACTTTCCAGTTGGCCAACATTTCTAAAAATCCTTTTTTTGTATTGGTCTTAAGTAATATTCTAATTTTCTGAGATACTGAATTTGGGGTTTTCATTAGTTGACAGTTATAATCATCAAAATTAAAAGAAATAAACATTTGAAATACATCAGTCTGTGTGTAATGAATGAATATAATATACAAGTTTCACTTTTTGAATGGAATTACTGAAATAAATCAACTTTTTCATGATATTCTAATTTTATGAGAGCACCTGTATTTGGTAAAATAATGGAAATTTACCATCATTTAAAAATACGGACATTTTCTTTGATTAAAATTTCCATATTTTTAATGGGCCAGTAAATTAAAATGCAGTTGTTTTAGCTTTAAATTTTACATGAAACATTGTGTCTTTTTACATTTTTTTTAAATAAATAAATAAATAAATAAAAGGTATTTCCATATGTAAAAACAATAAAATTACCTAATAATATGGCCAAATACTGTTGTAATACAATTAAACAGGCTTGAAATGTCAAAAAATAGTGTTATTTGGGTTTATTATGTAATTTTATGTGAAAAACTTTAATTAATGTAATAAAATGATATACCATAAAGTATACTCATAAAGTTAGTGTGTGGGAACATGGTGACCTCCACAATCCAGCACCAACTCCTATGTGTTTTTAATGGATTAAATTTAATTCATGAGAATGCATTGATTTATTGGAAGACTTAATAACACACTAATCAATGTAAATTTACAATATCCTTTTTACTATTGAATAACCTCAAAAGATTACTGATAGTACCTTTAAATTAGTAACTAGGTTTATAACTTTTTTCCCCGTATAAATTGTAAAATGGGGTTTTATATATATTCCAACATAAATTTAATGGATTTACATTTTTAAGAATATCCAGAAAATATTGTAATTACAATATACTATTAAATACAGATCTCAACTACATACTGATTAAAGAGTTGAGCCTAATAAAATACTTTACTTTGTATAATAAAATCATAATACTGCTGTAATACAGCATTACTACATTTCACTTTGATATATTTGTCCTTAAAACATCTTTTAAAAAATCTACTGCTGCTTTATGACCACTTTATATCATTTTTCACTTACTTAAAACTACACAGTGGTTGAGTGCCATACATTAGAGAATAATGATTTTGTTTTACAGTGAGAACTCTTAAAGAATTAGAACACACTTCCTGTGCATCAACATTTAATTCAGTTAACAAAAAGACCACAACAGAAAACTAGTTGAAAAAAGTGCTCTGTGCTCTGACACCTAAAGATGTTTGAAATAGAACTTTGCTGTCCACAAGTGTCCAACCAAGGTACAGTTTAGGTTCGCTGTGAAACACAATGAAACATATGCCCACCCTCAAGGAAAGATGGCAAAAGACCAGTGTTCTCTCCTATTGGTAACATGAGACAGTACAAGAAGCCATTCGGGTTGCACATGTAGTCCAGCTCAACCAGGATGGCTCATCCATAGGTGCAGCTGCTAGAAGTTCTGCTGTGTCTCCATGCAAAGTCTCAGGAGTGTGGTAGAGGTACCAGGAGTTAAGCTGTTAAGCAAGGAAAGCAAAAAAGGACTGTAGAAGGGCATCAACTGAGCCGCACAACCAGTGTCTGCTTCTTTGTACAAGGAAAACACGACAAACACTCTTGGCCCTTTAGTGGGACTTGTGCTCACAGCCCAGCATCATGAATACAGACTTGAATTCACCAGAGAATATCAGAACTGGCTGGTCATGTTCTTCCCCTTTTCATGTTTTGCTGGGATTTATCTTAAAAAAGTGTCTGTTGAATTAAAAACAAAAACACACAAAATAATAATTAGAAATCAGTAACTAAATGTGGAGTTTACTATAATATACTTTTTAATATATTTTACCAATAAATGTAGCAAAATAGTGAGAATTTGCAAAGAGCAACAAGGTTAAGCAGTCACTCTAAATCATTCAATTTTTAATAATTAAAAATGATAAATCTATGTATTGATTGTGCGTTTTATTGTGCAACAGCTTTTTGCATTTGCATATGCATTTGTGATCTGTTGTGAAGTGTGGAATAAGAGGAATGCAAAAGCAGTACTCAGAAACCAGCAGGTTTAACTGAAAACTAACCTTGGATTAGGATATACGCAGAAGTCCACAGAGGGAAAAATAAACAGAAAAAACTAAACTTCTTCAGAGAACAGGGAGTGCGTAGGTTAACAAATGACCAGAAAAAGAACAAAGGAAATAGGGTCTAAATACACACAAGAGAAAGAGTCGACATAGCTGGAGAACAAGGCACAGCTGAAACTATTCAAGACAAGGATACAAAGGTAGCAAAGCTAAATCCAAAACACAATAAACAAATGACTACCAAAATAAAACAGGACGTGAGAAGCAATTTGAAAGAACTTTACAGAATGAATACACTGAAGAACCACACAAAGGGAACACTGAGGGAACAACTTAAACTCTATAATCAGGACTACATCAACTTTGTACTTTTCAAATGGCTCTATAAAGGTTCCTGCAAAGTTTCACATTGTGACACAGAAGATGAAAGCTGATGGTGACAGCAAATGAGAAATCTGAAAGCACTGCAAAGTGACATTTGCAACCTGCTATACAACATGCACACTGCTGATGTGCCTCATTTTGGTGTAGCCCTTCATAATGTGTAGATAGCCATTTAGGGTTTTCACAGAAACATCACAGCTATGACAAGCGTATTTCAGAACATCCTTAAAATGGTTATAGTGCAAACTCACCTTTTGACACCAAGAAGTCATATAATGAATCTACTGAGAGAAAGAAAAGCGAGTCTGTGCGAGTGCAGGGGAGACTTGAATACTTAAATCTGTATAAATCCAAAGAAGCATGTGTAGTGAATGCTAACTATTCTGTGCAGGTAGCTTAAAGGGTAAAATCCCTAACATCACCTCAGTCATTAGCTTTGCTAGCAAGTCTCTCCTCTCAACATCATGAGAGGGAAGAGCTGGCTTAGTAGTTTAATAGTTAGCTGACACCTCTGTGGACTATGTTCCTGTGTCTAAGGTGTTCATCCAGAAGTAAACACTGGCTGGTCTCATACAGTCCATTTGTCACCCTTCACATGGTTCCAACTATAAATGTTCTGTTTTCCTCCCCCGAGTTTTTCCCTTGTTGCTGGCTTATTTGAGCAAAGTCTTCACCATCTCTTCCAAAAGGCTGAAAATTCCACACTGTCCCATAATCCAGAATGGCTTCTCCATGTAAAGTCAGCTTCCATAGCTTTGGTCATTTGAAAGTTAAATTCTGTTGAGATTGCACTGCAGAGTGCCCACCCTACACACCTTGTTTCTGTTCAAAACTACAATGCAAAAAATATAGAATATATATTTCTATTTTTCTTACTTTTCCATACCAATTTTGGTCATATAAAATACACCAGCTGTGAAATTAGTGTAGTTATACCTCTTGACGGTTACTAATTATTGCAGATGTTATATATTCTTTAAAAATTATAAAATTTTCCCCACAATTTCCATAAAATTTCCATGAAAAAAAGAGAAAAAAATCATGTTTATTCACAGGTACAGGTTTTTCATATTATTTTATATTAGACATGTTAATTCAGATTCGGTTTTTTTAATTGATATTTTATGGATTTAAAAATAAACGGAAAATTCTATAAAAATGTATCAGAATAATTCTGTTAAATTACAGATTTTTTTGACAGTGTCGTAAAATAGCTTAAGAAATTAGTAGAGTACAGTTGTTTTCCAGTGTATATATCACAATGATCTTGTGGAAACAAAATTGTGTGCTTTGGATGAAAAAAACAGCCAGTCTGATATAATTTGTCCTGAAAAACATGTACTTATTTTTTCTCACCCTTTGTTTTTAGCATAGTAGTTCCTGTAGCTAAGGCTGGTAAGACTAGTGTACGGTGAGGCTCACCTTTCTGCTTTGATTTTTTTGCTCATGCGACTCAGTAAAAACTCCCCAGAAATAGACCCTCCAAGGTATTCTGCTTTATTTATTTCATTCATTTTGTTAGTATTCAGTGATCACAGTGAGCAGTGTAGGAGGATGAACCTTAATGGACCATTACAGCAGTTCCAGATAATTAAAGTGGCATTTCTGTGTATGCATATTATACTAAAGCCCCTTTGTGGATTAAGAAAGAAAAAAACTCAGCTGGTGAAATGAGTGTGAAGGCTGTAAATGTAAATGTACTCTGAAGTGAATAGAAAGCTGCCAGCTTCAGAGGCTCCTGGGGGCATCCAGTTTTAATATCAGGTCAAACAGTCTTGAGGAAACCGATGTCAAAATTAGGCTGGTTCAAGTTAGTGTCCAGTCAATAAAGAGAATGATTATTGTACCTGGTATGCAAGTGACGTGGTCCGAGTTTTAAAAAAACAACATGTACCTCTTTTTTTATGTTTCATAAAGGCTCCAAAATTGTCTGTATGTAGGTCAGAGAGAATAGTCTGTTCAATTTTTTTCCATAAAAGTGGGACACAGCCTCTATATTGACAATTTTGACCCTTGGATGCTGGGCCACAAAAGCTCAATTTTTATTTGAGCCTTTGGTGCTGATTATTATTATTTCATTTTTCCTTTTTTTGTTGTTGATGCAATTAAATAATTTCAAGAAAAGTTAAGTGAAAACCAGAGTAAACAAAAAAGTTTCCCAGTAAGATTCCAGTTTGTCAGTTCTTTTAAGACACCTTAAAGACATCATTAGCAAGGTATAATTCAGAGGCTGATGCCATGGATGGTTAATATGTATAATAAATGTAGAACTATCTGAAGCAACAGTTATGTTCAAGTGCATTATAAGGAGCTACAGGCCAGTTATTGAACTGATTTCTAGGACTCATTTTGCAAGACAACACAAGAAAAGAAAAATGTAAGGATATTTATATATATATATATATATATATATATATATATATATATATATATATATATATATATATATATATATATATATATATATATATATATATATATATATTAGCTCTTCTTATCGGTTGTAGGCCAGATTATTTTAGGAACTGAGGAAAAATAGTCTTGACTATAGTTGGCATATAGTCAAGAATGGTACGTGCTCACATCATCATTGAACACCGCTGCCCAATAGTCCTTGTTTCTCCGGAATACATTATTGTGATTAATTACAGCAGGTCCCCATTGAATTTGAATGACCTCCAAAAGTCCCGGTCATGTGACTTCCTGTACAGGGCCCAGATTGCTATAAAGAATGATAAGGATCCTTATTAGCATAAACATGAAGACAGAGAGGCATCTAAAATTGGCCTGGGTGTTATATCTTTCATCTGGTAACTTTCGACAGTTTTACCACCTCACATGAACTTACAGCTTGGGAAAAACTAAACACACGAGGAGGGTGATTAATGCAAATGCTTCAGGCGTTGCACGGGAGCACGCAGGGACAGCAGTTAAGGAAAATTTAGTGTGTTCTGTTATTTTGTCATAAACATTATAGCATGCCACAATAAAGCAAACCGGAGCCGTCTGAGTAATGACACTTTCCTGCACATGCAGCCCATGCAGACAAATCAGCTCATCACAGTTATTATATTTGATGTGCAAGGTTTGCAGTCCTGAGCCCTATGCACAAAACATGTCCGTACTGAGAGATGCTCTCAAGAGTTAAAATCATTAGGAATGAAATAGAATAGTGGATGAATAATGTATTTAATGATTTGATAACCTTCAGATGGAAGTTATAAGATTTTAATGTGATGGGTTTGCTTTTAGTTCTTTAGTTCAAGATTTAGAAAATTCTAAAAAAAATAAAAAAAAATTGAAGTATAAGATAATTGTTCACCCTCTGTTCATCAGAACATGGCGCAGGTTTTTAGTTGTCAGTGCAGATGGAACTGCAGGTTGAGATACTGGTTGTCTTACTGCTGTGGCAGGTCAATGCTTTTCTTAATCAGAACGGACAGTGGGTGCTGTGAAGGACTGAAGCAGTGACCTTCCATTTGTGCGATTGCTTCTTACAGCCCCTTGCTAGTCTTCTGCACCATTGATCTCTTGGTACTGAATTTTATATCTTATCTTTAAGCAAAAATGCCTCTGAATGGGAGAACATTTGTATTGAAAAATCAATGTCTAAAGGGAAAAAAATATGGAACTGGTGAGCACTCTTTAATTGTCTTGACGATAAAATCTTCACCTTAAAAATAACATTTTTTTCCCTCCTCTGAAATAATGGGTGAAATGGCTGCTGGGGTGACAGATATGATCAGGTGGTTGTATTAATCAGTACACAAGATCTTATATTACAGTCTTTCGTGGCGTAATCCAAATTGAGTAATCCTTATTCAGACGTCAGCAGAAGGATATACTCACCTTCAAATGGTGACTGAGGGATAAATCTATGTCACAGTTAGACAGGCGGCAGAATTCATTATGCAACAAACCAATACAGCAGCTTTTTCCGCCAGCCATCTAATTGAATTAATAGAGGTTATGTCTCCTAGGTTATCCAATATACATTCATTTATTTTGCAGCTTTTATGTTACTACTGTGCCCGATCAATCACTAATACCAATTCCTATGAAATCTGTATCTTTCTCTGTCCACAGATAGGTGAGGTTTGTGGAATGACTAAAGACCACCTGGAGGCCTCCTCACGAATCAATACCAACCTCATGGTTGACGTTATCTCCTAAGGAGGGGAGTTAAGATTGATTGTTGTTAAGCACTTTACAGGATGGAAAGAGGATGAGGACGGATCATAAAACGCCCACACACCCATCCCTTTCAGTTTGCAAGAGAGTGCAGCCAATCGATGGGAGCAGAATCAGCAGAAAATAAATAAATAAAATTAAAGAAGCAAATATCTACATAAACAGGGAAGCAACAGTTAAGAAAAAGAGGAAAAGCTGCATGGGAATTTGTTTGAAACTGTCATAGTAAAATGACAAAATCTTGTTCATTCTAAGCAAAGTAAATAAACATATAAATGTGATTAATGAGGTCGTGTAAATTTTAATTGATCCCCCTACGACTGATTTTGCATTTTTATGCATTTTATGTAACCAGGGGAGTCTGTCTTGTGCAAGACAAAGAGATTAGAAGCCGAGATCTCTTTAGATCTAACCTCTGTGTATTCTTGACATGAGAAAAAGAGAAAGGCAGATCTTCAAATTAAGTAACCACAGCCCTCCAGCTTCAAATTAATAAAGGCAAATTGGGGGATTAGCTTAACTCACTCAGGAGGTACCAAAAAATATGCACAATGGATTAGTACAAAGCACTGGAAGGAGTAATGACATCATATTAAGGGCAGGGGGTAAATTGGGAAAAGATTGTACACACATGAACTTGGAGGGCTTAGTCAGGTGAACGCTGTGTACTGACACATTTTGAATACAAATAAAGTTATGTTTTACTGAGAACTGAGTGCTTTACATTTTCACAGCTTTTATTGCACCTTTTCAAGCCTCGGTTGTTATTATGCGGCTGAAATGATTCTCGTTGGTAAATAAATTGTTTTTTTATAGGCACGTAGAGCTTTACTGGAATACCTGAAGAATTAACCAAGAGTCAACATTACATAACTGCACCACCTGACGGTCCTCATTCACGTCACAGTGCATTACTTCTGCTGTTCCCATTTCTAGCAGATGTATCAGCACAGATATTTGAAGAAAAAAAAAGGAAGGGCCAACACTGCAAATATCGACTCTTTGCATAAACGTAAAAAAAATAAAAATAAATCAGCAGCACACAAAGACTGAGAAAAGCTTTGAAAGTCTTTTCTCTGCCACGTTAAAGGTCTTAATTCAGTATTTACGTGTCGTCTTGGAAGGGAGCCATCTGTGTTTTCACCCAGTCTCAGCCATGCCTGTGCATGATTCATTTCTCTTCAACACTTCCATTCATTTTAAAACACTAAAGAGTTAATTAAACTTTGTACTTTGATAGCTGTTAGTCATTCAATTGCACTAGTACTTCTCAACTGGCAAAAATTATTCACTACATAGATAGGTGACTACAGTTTTTTTTATTCCACTACTTACAGTTTGTCTTTCTTTGGACACAGTGTAATGTGATGTGTGTAAATCCTTGATTTGCCTTGTGCGTACTGTTGACTTGTGCTATTTTCGCTTTAGTGCCTTCTGTTGATGACACAGAGTCTCAGTGCAACAGTGTCTCATTTGCTTGTGGATTAATAAACCCACAGATCTGGCAGAATTTAATCATTTGACTACATGAAATACCCCTTCAAACCACCTGTGCTATAAATACAGTTACATCGCTGTCATAGTTGCAATGATTCATATGTTCTCAAGGTCTACAAACCATTTGAGAGGAAAAAAAAATTGACCCTTTAAAAACTCAGTGGAAAGCATTGCAGCAAAAAAAAAAAAAAAAAAGCTTTTTTCATGCTGCACTGGATAGAAAGCCATGAAATTGTTTAATTTGCTCCAGATGGTGACAAATGATTCATTCCTCAATCATTTTCCACAAGACAGTATGGAGGATATATACAAAAGAAAGATGTTCCCATTTATTGCGCAGTTGCACAGTTTGTTCTCAGACTTGAAGCAACAAGAGGCATTAGATAAAGTAAATCAACAACACATGCCCACAACATAGTGCAAGAGCAAAGTATCGTGACTGTTGTGTTGTAGAATTACATGTTAGCAACTACACTGGATTTGGTTATAAAGTATAATATAACAATACTACAGTTGTTTTAGATTTGGAAAGTATTCAATCTACAAGTACAAACATTAAACACTTAAAAATCCCCATTTTTCAGGCAAAGGAGAAGTAAAGCAAACCTGTCTGTGACAGGTGGGCAATTGTAGAAACTCCAAATGTAAAAAAAAACAAACAAGTGAAAGCATCTCGTGGCTTCTTAAAAGAGTGAAATCGTTACAGCTGCCAGCTGCATTAAAATATTTAAGATTAGTGAGACGGGACGACTGATTCATAACATAACAAAGTCAGTCTTGACGGTGATGCAGACATCAAGGTAAAGTAGCTTTTAAGTGTCAAATTAAAAGCTGGCATCTTTAAAACCTGAACCAAAAGATCAAAAATCATTTTGACAGTCATTTGCTTAAACTCAGGTGAAATACACAGAATTAGGCAAAGATTAGGAAATATTTTCAAAGATGATTTCATGACATATTACAGTGAAAAAACAGGATCTTACACTGAGCCACTATTTTTAACCTTTTCTTTTTTTATTATTTTGATGCCGGAAGCAACATTTTAATATGCTAATACGTGCTTTTTCCCCTTAATGGCACCAGCGCTTTGATACTGATGCATACACTTGCAATTACAACGGCAGCGCTAAGATTAGAGTCACAGAATAAGAGCAAAAATGAAGCAGAGTGTGCCCTACATCTGTCTGAATTTGTTCACAAGGCTGGTCAGGATAAGGACAACACTGGGATCCACCAGCCAGAGAGTGCTCACTGGTAAAGGTGTAGGTGTAAATGGAGTCATGCTCTGCTGAAAGACTAAGGCTTGTGTGTTCATTCCCCTCATCCATCATATTTGAGGGTGTACGTGTCTTGTCTATGTGGGCAAGGAGAGACGGAGGATGCTCTCCAGCCGGGCCCAGGAGATGGGCTGAAGGGAGGATGACAGATGACGGATGAGGTGCCGTCATGGCTTCCTAAGAGCTCAGTAAGACCTGTCTTCTGGCGGCACGTCTAAATTATTACCTCAGCTTCTCTGCCGTTTGTAGCATTCAGCCCTGGTCTTGTGTTATTCAAGCAAAGCTGCAGATCTTTAGGTTTTCTGGGCTTAAGCCTTTTTTTTAAAAAAAAAGCATTTATCTACAGGCAATAACACTCATCTGAATTGCTCTTTCTCTTTAACAATCCCCTGCTCTGGTGCCAGGGATGCACATATATATTTCATGATTTTACTATCACTTGCCAAGTTGCATTGCAATATGGATTCAGTACATGAAGCAGCAGCATGTAAAAGAAATGTTCACGCTCTTTGATCAGCTGGTTTCAAGCCAACATTGCTATTATAGCATACTTGACACAAACAAGCCCTAATGATGCATGCTAATTAATTCAAGAGTTTACTAAAAAAAAAAAACATAAAAAAAATGCATGGAGCGTGATCTGCTTCTTGCCGGCAGACTCTCTTGCTGAGAGCTTGGATAGCGAGGGCCCCCATCCTTCTATGTGTGACAGTATAACTGGCAAGGACGCTCACAGAAATGTGAACTAGACGCTTGTATCCGCCAGACACCGTGTGCTAGTGCTGAGTGGGTGCTTCGGCGTGCCAAGTTGATGTGGAAGAAAATAGGGCACACAATGCAATCCAAAATACAACAAAGTGGGCCTTTCTCTTAGCTGAGAAATTACACAAATGTAAAGTGTCAAAAAGATTTGCATATATTTGCAAACTAAACAGCAACAAGGAGTCATTGTTATAGCAAGTGCAGCCCCTCTGCACTCCCATGGTGCATCTGTGGTATTACAGTCTCCAAGAAATTTCAAAACAAAATTGCAACACTGCAGCTATCAGCCAGAATCTGTGGAGTCAGGTCTTAACTGTGCACGTGGAACCTTTATGTAAGTAAGGCACCCTTCCACGCGATATGATTCATTCCCTGCACAATGAAATATTGTGTAAGGGAAGGACCACAAGTCTGCGAAAACCTGAAGTGTAAGAAAATAAAAGCTTCTACTTCCCTTCATTAAAGGTGTAAAACGATGTCCTGCACCGCCACTGTTCATTCATGTCCTGTCTTTCAAACCCTGGGACAGGTTTTACATTTGCGTGTGCTGGCCATTTTCCAAATTCTCATTAAACCTTATGAACATTATAAAGCTTTGTTTCACATGGAGTGCCACAGTGAAGAGAAAGTGCCAAAAAAAGAAAAAACAGTTCCACAAATGGCCACTTGAGGCTGACTCCAAATGTGAGTCAGTTCTAAGTGAACCCCATGTAAAAATGCCAAACTTCACAGTAGGCTTGGTACAAAAATATTTTTTGCCATATTTCAAATTTCCCACTTCATAACAACTGTAGGGGATGGATTTTTTTTTTTTTTTTTAGACGGCTGCTTTGAGAGACAGGGTTTCTTCTTCAGTGTTCAGTTCGACTGTTTTTTTTTTCTTTCTGGTAAATACTTTTTGTTTTAAATCTGTATTTAAAAAACAGCACTTAGTATCATACTTAATTATTATCGTTAAAGAGAAGTGATGAGGGAGTTAGATGATAAATCTGTATTAGTCACTACCATAAATTATATACAAAAAACAGAATTCCCCTTTGACCTTACTTATTTATTAGCCGACAACTCTTTAGATTGTAGCATTGTTTCTGGAGCCAAAATGGATATTTCTAGATGAGAGGGGGGTAGTTATCAACTATGCTAACAAGCTTTGGAAGAAAACACAGCCATAAACAATATGGAAATTGCACAGACACAAATACCTGCTAAATAGTGCTAACAGGTACAAAGTTTGCAATGACAGTAGGAGACACTTGGCCTCCACTCGCATGATTCTGCTTAGAGAACAAAAGACACTCATTGAAAAGAAAGAGCAGATATCCTTCTGGGAGTGAAAAAAGAAGAACCAAGAGGAAGAGAAGGGGGAAATAGTCACGAGTAGAGCAGATAATAATGATTAAATATAATAATGAATAACCAAATGCTGCTTGTCTAGCCTGAACTGTGGGAGAGATACATTTGAATAATGCAACTGCCACTAGCAACATATTATTCCTTTAGTTTACTTTGACATTTAACATTAATTAACTTAGCTAGCTGAGCAGCCTAGTGTGTCCGGCTCTGCTGGCCGTGACTTGACCGAGATGAGTGTGCATTTTTTTTTTTTTTTGGTGTCAAATTATTCATAACATAATGATGAATGCTAGTTGGAGAGGCCCCTCTGGGAATTTTTACCTAGGCCGCCAACAGACCTTAGAATCACAGGAGCTGCTCAGCCATTGAAACCCAGGCCACGAAGCTCTGGGTGTACAGTTTTTGTACTGATGAACCTCCAGAGGAGGTTTGAAACTCTGCAGTCAGCAAAGTGTTGGCAACTTTACGCATGTTGCAACCCTGAACTTTAACTTCACATGGTCTTGTGCTTTGTACTGACTTGCTGTGGTTTCTAAACATTTGATCACTGACTGTGGAATATCTAAGAGTGGAGAAATTTCACAAACTGACGTGTTACAACAGTGCCATCCTATTACAGTACCACACTCGAATTCAGTGAGCTCTAAAATGACCCCAAATGGCCCACAAGTATTTGCAAAGGCAGACTGCATGCCTAGGTGCTTGATTTTCCACACCAGTGGCAATGGATGGAAAACACCTGAATTCAAAAATTAAAAAGTGTGGCCCAATACTTCTGTCCATATGGTGTACGTAAGAATAAAGCATAACTAGAATCTCAATTGCCAAAAAACAAGCACAGAAGATGTGCTAGCATAATTAACAGCCCAGGATTAGCTACAGAGAACAGAATCAGGTTTTTGTTGCAGGGCCAGTTGGCATGTTAATTATGCGATCTATGGGGATTGACTAGCTTTTGAACTCAAGTGGACATTTGAGGACCTGCAGTTTTGCCATTTCTACATTTCATTAGTGACTTCTTTAACACTGACAGTGGTTATGTGATTAATAAAACATGGACTATCTAGCATTCAACAGATTTGCTGTTGACAAATCAGTTGACTGTGGGATGGCAATGTCCATCATAAACAGATAGTAAATGCATTCCTCATCAAGTTACATACAATGTAAAACACTTACGTATTAATATTTTGTTCCTGTCCCCACTACTTATTAGTTTGGAAATCTTCTTTAGCATAAATACTCCAGCCTCAACATGGACATTAAATTCGGTACATTAAGTAACATTTACATACAGGGCATAAAACAAAGTGTTTAATGTCTGGCGTGTTCACATTCACATATAAAATCATTCTTCCGACAGGCTATAAGCTATAATGTATGATAATGCACACCTCTGAAGGATGGGGACTTAAATTGGACTGCCTCACTGTGTCTCATGATGCTACTACAGAGAAAGCAGCTTTATGGTAACAGCTCAGAGGAAATCAATTTCTGCCTAGTTGAGTAAAATGAGAGTGTTTTATAAAATGGAAAACTAAATAAATAAATAAATATTTTAAAATCCATTGCCGTGGTTGTGATAATGCAAAAAAAAAAAAAAAAATTCCCCTTCTATTGCTTTTTAACCTTAAGTGAACTGAAATACAGTATTGTTATAAATAGCATCCCACATGCAATTAGCAAGAATGAGGAACCAGCAGAGGGCAACAAAAATCATCATCTTCCCAGCCACCCATTTAGGGCACCTCCAGTAGCTACAGTTTATATAAAGGATGCAGTGGAGTCAGCCAGTGGGAAAAAAGCTAAACAATGTGGGGCAGCCACATGCTTATGGGACCTACATTTGACAGTTAAGGAAGGCAAAAAATACTGCCGTGATCTTGTGCACAATAGTGGAGCTAAAAGCATTCCAAAAGCACAACCAGTGTACAATTGGAGGGTTCTGGTTTCCACAAGAGCTCTAACTTCAGAAGTAGTTGACTCGTTTACACTTTATGGCAGTTTTTTCTTTTTTTTAATTTCTAAGGCAACACAGTTAAACAAATGAAATTGTACTTTTTGTTTTTTAAATTCACAAATTATGGCATGAAAATCACAGTTTTTCAGCATATATATATATATATATATATATATATATATATATATATATATATATATATATATATATATATATATATATATATATATATATATATATATATATATATCAGGGGTAGGACAATGAAACTGAAACACCTGGTTTTAGACCACAATAATTTATTAGTATGGTGTAGGGCCTCCTTTTGCGGCCAATACAGCATCAATTCCTCTTGGGAATGACATATACGACCACTGCACAGTGGTCAGAGGGATTTTAAGCCATTCTTCTTGCAGGATAGTGGCCAGGTCACGACGTGATGCTGGTGGAGGAAAATGTTTCCTGACTCGCTCCTCCAAAACACCCCAAAGTGGCTCAATAATATTTAGATCTGGTGACTGTGCAGGCCATGGGAGATGTTGAACTTCACTTTCATGTTCATCAAACCAATCTTTCACCAGTCTTGCTGTGTGTATTGGTGCATTGTCATCCTGATATACGGCACCGCCTTCAGGATACAATGTTTGAACCATTGGCTGCACATGGTCCTCCAGAATGGTTCGGTAGTCCTTGCCAGTGACGCGCCCATCTAGCACAAGTATTGGGCCAAGGGAATGCCGTGATATGGCAGCCCAAGCCATCACTGATCCACCCCCATGATTCACTCTGGGCATGCAACAGTCTGGGTGGTACGCT
The DNA here is from genome assembly GCA_024447675.2 of Pterophyllum scalare. Lineage (NCBI taxonomy): Eukaryota > Metazoa > Chordata > Actinopteri > Cichliformes > Cichlidae > Pterophyllum > Pterophyllum scalare. Next base: position 150,846 of record JAMQGT020000213.1, on the reverse strand, counting down.
TCTTTGGGGCTTCTCCACTCCGTAACTCTCCCGGATGTGGGGAAAACAGTAAAGGTGGACTCATCAGAGAACAATACATGTTTCACATTGTCCGCAGCCCAAGATTTACGCTCCTTGCACCATTGAAACTGACGTTTGGCATTGGCACGAGTGACCAGAGGTTTGGCTATAGCAGCCCGGCCGTGTATATTGACCCTGTGGAGCTCCCGACGGACAGTTTTGGTGGAAACAGGAGAGTTGAGGTGCACATTTAATTCTGCCGTGATTTGGGCAGGCGTGGTTTTATGATTTTTGGATACAATCCGGGTTAGCACCCGAACATCCCTTTCAGTCAGTTTCCTCTTGCGTCCACAGTTAATCTTGTTGGTCGTGGTTCGTCCTTCTTGGTGGTATGCTGACATTATCCTGGATACCGTGGCTCTTGATACATCACAAAGACTTGCTGTCTTGGTCACAGATGCGCCAGCAAGACGTGCACCAACAATTTGTCCTCTATTGAATTCTGGTATATATATATATATATATATATATATATATATATATATATATATATATATATGTGTGTGTGTGTGTGTGTGTGTGTGTGCATGTGTGTGTCACATATGAAGAGCTGGACAGCACCAGGCCCTGATATGATTCACACATACTGGCTAAAGAAGCTAACTGTACTCCATGAGTGCCGGGTAGCACAAATGAACCAGTTGCTAGAGGCTAAGACACATCCAGAATGGCTGACTGAAGGCTGGACAGTCCTGATCCCCAAGGACCCCCAGAAGGGACCAATCCCATCCAACTACCAGCTCATAACCTGCCTCAGTACAACATGGAAACTCCTGTCAGGCATCATAGCAGCTAAGATAAGTAGGCATATGGCACAATACATGACCGAGGCCCAGAAAGGGATAGGCAGAGAGAACAGGGGAGCAAAACACCAGCTACTGGTAGATAGAGCAGTCACTAGAGACAGTAAGACCCGACTGACCAACCTGTGCACCGCCTGGATTGACTATAAGCAAGCCTATGACTTGATGCTGCACACATGGATCCTGGAATGCCTAGAATTGTATAAGATCAACAAGATTCTAAGAGCCTTCATCAAGAACTGAATGGGTATGTGGAGAACAACACTAGAGGCCAACTCCAAGCCATCACACAAGTCAACATCAAGTGTGAGATTTACCAAGGAGATGCTCTGTCCCCACTGCTGTTCTGCATAGGCCTGAATCCCCTCAGCCAGATCATCAATAAGGCCTCGGATACTGACTACGGAATGGAGCAAACATTAGCCACCTCCTGTACATGGATGACATCAAGCTGTATGCTAAGAATGAACGAGATATTGATTCACTGATCCACACCACAGGATCTACAGCAATGATATCGGAATGTCATTCGGACTGGAGAAGTGTAGTCGGATGGTAACTAAGAGAGGAAAAGTAGTCAGAACTGAGGGGATTACACCACCAGAAGGCAACATTGCAGACATTGAACACAGTTACAAGTACCTTGGAATCCTAGAGGCAAATGGCCACCATGAAGAGGCAGCTAGGAAAGCTCCAGAGAGTAAGGCATGTCCTGAAGAGTCAGCTGAATGGGGAGAACAAGATCCAAGCTATCAAAACCTACACCCTGCCAGTTGTCAGATACCCTGCTGGGATAATAAGCTGGCCAAAGGAGGAGATTGAAGCCACTGATGTTAAGATGAGAAAGCTCCTTAACATACATGGAGGGTTTCACCCCAAATCCAGCACCCTGAGACTGTACGCTAAGTGGAAGGAAGGTGGCCGAGGACTAGTGAGTGTCAGAACCACTGTCCTAGATGAAACAACAAAGATCCATGAATACATCAAGAAGATGGCCACAAAGGATCATGTGCTTAGTGGAGTACCTCAGGCAGCAGAAACCCAAGAAAGAAGAGGAGGAAGAACAGGAACCATCATGGAAGGACAGGCCTCTGCACGGCATGTACCACCGGCAGATAGAAGCAAGTGGCTGACATAGAAAAATCCTACCAATGGCTGGACAAGGCTGGACTGACAGACAGCACAGAGGCACTAATCATGGCAGCACAGGAACAAGCTCTGAGCACAAGATCGATAGAGGCTGGGGTCTACCACACCAGGCAAGACCCCAGGTGCAGGCTGTGCAGAGATGCCCCTGAGACAATCCAGCACATAACAGCAGGGTGCAAGATGCTAGCAGGCAGGGCATACATGGAACGCCATAACCAAGTGGCCGGCATAGTATACAGGAACATCTGTGCCGAGTATGACCTGGAAGTCCCGAGGTCAAAATGGGACACGCCCTCAAGGGTGGTTGAGAACAACAGAGCTAAGATCCTGTGGGACTTCCAGATACAGACAGACAAACTTGTGATGGCTAACCAAACATCGTAGTGGTGGACAAACGGAAGAAGGTCGTAGTGATAGACGTTGCAATACCAAGTGACAGCAACATCAAGAAGAAGGAACATGAGAAGCTCGACAAATACCAAGGGCTCAGAGAGGACGGAAAGGATGTGGAAGGTGAAGGTAACAGTGGTCCCCATGGTAATCGGAACACTTGGGGCAGTGACCCCCAAACTGGGAGACTGGCTCCAGCAGATTCCTGGAACAACATCCGAGATCTCTGTCCAAAAGAGCACAATACTGGGAACAGCTAAGATACTGCGCAGGACCCTAAAGCTCCCAGGCCTCTGGTAGAGGACCCAAGCTTGGAGGGCAAAAAAACCGCCTTTAGGGATTTATATATACATACCAGCTGCAGCCCTATATATATATATATATATATATATATATATATATATATATAGAGAGAGAGAGAGAGAGAGAGAAATTGTAATTGTAATTGTTTAGTGGTTTTGAGCCACACCTCATTTTATGAATTTTATTTTTTTACTTTGCGTCTTGCCAGGATTTTCTTTGGACATTGGTTGCTTTTTCACTCATTTTTAGTCCAGTCCTTGGACCTCACCATTTTCAGAGGAGTGTTTTTTTTTTTAGTTTGTTAAGCTGTTTAACAGTGACCTGTGAATCATTCAGCCATAAAAAGGCACCTAACTCAAGGGGTGAACCAGTGTTGTGTCTACACATAACTGACAACTTAGCAAAGAACCCAATTTAAATGGTACCTTTAGACACTTTGTTCTTAGCAGCTGCAAAAACACATAATTTGATCCAATTTCTTTAGTTGAATCTATGAAAAATGGCTATGATAACACAGTTTGATAGGCATGGGGATTCCCAAAGAGCTATTAGCTGAAAACTAATGCATGGTGTGCTGTGTGTCCAGCAATCCAGCAAAGACCTGACACTGGAAGTGAAAGATCCATCTGGCACTGCATCAACTGCTCACTGAAGCCACATCAGAAATAGTCTCAGTGGAAGGGTGGCTGTCAAGAAGCAATTCTTACGGAAGGGAAACAGAAAAAGAGAAAAGGCTGAGGTATGCCAAATTACAGAATAACTGGATTGAAAACCAGTGGTAACAGGTCTTGTGGAGTGAGGAATCCAAATCATTGTCGATATGTACAGAAGAGGTCAGGAGAGAGGCACAAAAGTGAGTGTCTACAGCCATCTGTAAAACACACTAGACACACTGTCATGTTATGGGGCTGCCTGTCAGCCAGTGGTGTTGGGGAAATTATGAACACAGAAAAATATACAATAAAATACAACAAAATACACATCATTGCAACACTGGAATTGCCACTTGCCACTAGTCGAGTAAGGCAACAGCTTAGGGGCCCAAAGCCAGTGTGGGGCCCTAACGGCTGACAACTTTAAACTACAGCAGGGGCGATATGCAAGGTTTGCAATGACAGGAGGAGAGACTTGGCCTTCCTAAGGAGACTCCATCTGACTCCACTCACACACCTTTGCAAGTGGTACATGATTCTATTTAAACCAACCAAATCACTCAATGAAAATGAGTTATTCATCTAGAAATTAAAAAAGAAATCCAGGAGAGAGACATTTGAATAATTTTACTTTGACTATCATCACATTTATTTTGTTTACTTTAATTTAACTTTAGTTACCTTAGCTATCGCAGCAGCATAGTGTGTCTAGCTCTGGAGGCTGGGTTGAGTGGGCTTGTTAGGCCTATCATGTAAGTATTAACAGTTCATAATCAGTCAACTTTGTCTTGGACATTATTAGTGAAATAAACATGGTTAACTATCATTTTATGCTGTTGTTTGTGGTGGTGTCAGACTATAACATAATGGTGATGAACACTGGTGGGAAGGGCTCAAGAGTCTCTAGAACTGCCCGTGTGGAACACTATGAGTCATGGACCCTGAACCTCAACATTATTCAGCAGTGTGGGTTCATCTTGACAGAGAACAGAACAAAAGGCAGCCAACATCCACAGAAGAGCTTTGAATGTCCTTCAAGAACCCTGGTGAACTATTCCTGAAGACTACTTAAAGAAATGACAGGAAACCTGCCTCACAGAGTTCAGGCTGTGCTGAAGATAAAAGGTGGCCGTAAAACTCTTGACTTTCAATCTCATTAGAATCATACAGACTCTGTTTTTGCCAAATATAGTGTATTTGCACATTTCAATAAATTGCTGTGCCTGTTTCCCATTTTCCTAGCAAAATACAAAGAAATGGGAGGCGGCTCAGCCTTTGTACATAACTATTAAAGAATTTTTATTGAAACCGTTCTTGCCACTGTTAAAGCAGAGGTAGACTTTTCAGTTACAGCAAGTGATGCTGATAATGTCATTGCGCACAGGATTTTTGTTTTTAGTCATCACCAAATCCTTACTCATTCTCAGCGTCATTGTGAAAATGCGCCATCTGTGAACTTTTTACACCATTTCCATTGAGGACTGACACACTCGTATTCTAAATAAAAGAAGCACGTTTTCAAAAAACAAACGTAAGCATATCTGTTCTTTCGTATATTGCTCCATTCGTCTGTCTGGCCCTGCTGACAATGGTTCCCTTGTTGCACAATTCTGCAGTTTTGCAATGTACCTAATTCACTGGGTAAAAACACAATAATTTGATTAGAAAAATAAAACCTTACCATACTAAATATATTTTCTGTATTTTTTAAATGCTGCTGATATATAAATCAATTTGAAGAAAATTTGACAAACAAATTCAGAGATCTTCTTCAGGTAATTAAAAAACATTGGAGACTGAACTGATTTGGGACCTGATCCAAGATGATCTTTTTGAACATACTTTAAGAAGTTTGTAGTGCAGTAAAATTTAGATAAGGGCAGCATGACAAATGTATACTTTGATGAACAAGCATTATCTAGGAGTAGGTAATAGATAATAAGTATTGATTTGTAAATAACTGAATGTTAATAACTTTAGCTTATTATATAATATTATTCTACAGTATATTTATAACCAGCTAGGCAGCTGATATATAACATGATATTTTATATCTTTATATGGCACTTTATATGTTGACAATACACCACACTTGTTAGAATCATTGTTTCTAAGTTATAGGCTTTTTGTCAATTTTTGACCAATAAATCATTAAGTTGACCTTGAAGATGTTGGTGGATGTAAGGCAAATTTTAATGGACTGTTAATATGGCCCCACTCTACACTCCTACAAGGTTTAATCCGAATTCATTCAAAACTTTTCGAGCTGTCGGGTCCGCAGGCAGAATGACACGCGCGCACGCGCGCGTGCACACACACACACACACACACACACACACACACACACACACACACACACACACACACACACACACACACACACTACCGAAAACCTAACCTCCTTGGCGGAGGCAAACATCAAGAACTTACAAAGAAAGGATATGTTGCTCTGCAGCTCTGAAATGATCACATATAAGGATACAGCATTTTACCTTTAAGGTTCAAAGTAAGAAGTAATGTAATAATGTAAGACATCCCAATCATTTCACCAAAGAAAACAATCTCCATCCCTCAGATGTCAGATAAACCAGGTTTTGCTTTGATAATAAAATATGTGTAAAACAATGTATCATCCAACATCTACTTGGCTTGCAGCTCATTTAACCCAGATGTGGAAATAACTAGATTAGCGGCAAGCCTGCCAAATCTCTGCTGGATGTATCCAATCACATTATGTATGAAATACACTGCGGGAATACAGAATATTTCACTAGTGATAGCTGAGATGTGTGGCAGCAGCTGCATAGGCACTCTGTCTTGTGGCTGCTTCTTGAAACAGGGATGCATGCCAAGAAGGATCTAAGTCCCTTGCAAATCCATTCACTGGGAATGGTTGTCATCCCTCCAATCCATTCAAATTTGATTTGGCAAAAAGTCGTTTGCATGACAGAACCTTGAGCTTCAATTGGGGGAGGTGATGAGGGGAGGTGAATGACGCACATGCCCAGGAAGCTAAATGAGTCAGGAGGAGGATTCCCAGTGTTCATACAATACACTTGGTTATTAAATCTAATACCTCATTTTGAAATGGCAGTTTATTCAACAAGGACAAATACATTTACACTATAGTGTACACTAAATACATGAAGGGAGGGTTCCCCAAGTGGTGGTAGAGTGCAACTAAGTAATAGTTAAGGTACAGTATGTAAGTGCAGCTTCATGTACTTGTTCTTTACTTTAAGAGTTTCCATTCTGTGCAACTTTCTACTACATTTATTTAAAAAAAAAAAGAAAAAGAAAAATGTAAGTCACCAGATTCTGATTATGATATAAATCTACATGCAATGTGATATTTTATTTTAGAAAATTCAACAGGCAACTGGGGCCTGCACCATAAAGCCTTTCCAGCACACCCGGGATATATTTTCCTTATCTTGCTTCACTGACCCTAATATTGGTGTGTTAAGCTGTCACACAAAGGTGGTTATCAGCTCAGTAAGTCAACCCCGGTTTCCCAATCCAACTACAGTGACTAAGAAGTAACAGACAACGGCCTAAATGGCAGCAGAACAGCAAATGTTTTAGACGCAAAGAGCGAAGCATAAAATTAGAAAAATAAGACGAGGAATAAATCCTGGCTAAAAGCAACATGGCGACCGCAATCAAGGTAACAGTGCGTGTGTGTGTATGTGTGTGTGAGACAGAAAAAGTACTGCATGTAGGTAAAGTATGTGGCTTGTTGTGTAAAGTGCTTTGAGTGGTCAGAAACACTGAATGCTCTGTATGAATAAAATCTATTTCAAGTCAGGGAAAAAAAAAAGGCTGGCCAAAAAATCTCTGTAAGGTAATAGGCTCATCAGTTCCACTGCCCCATCTTTGCACCATGCAATGATCTGACCGTAATTATAGCTGTGAATTCCTTTGAATAAATGTGTTTAGATATTATCTAACAAGTATAAGACATTTTTAGCCTTCTACTTTCAGCTGCAGCCCTGGTGATAATGAACTGTGTTAAGCCAAGCAAAGAACAAGTAAAGAAACATATTTCAAACCAGTAACTAGGCTGATTTGCAAATGTCAAACATCACCAAGTAGGCCACAAGACTTTGGTGCTCTCTTTTTTCTTTAAGATTACATTGCTACAGTATATAACAAAACTACAGAACAATGGAATACCCTAAAAATTACTTGAAGTCAGCAGAGAAATAAATGCAAAGAATTAAGTCCCCTCTGCTGAGAATCTGTATTTCTCATTCATGCTCATCAGAGGAAGGCAAAGGGTTTAGACAGCCTTTAAAAACTACAGACCTGCTCGTTACTGTATCCGTTGAATCACTTAGGAATGATGACACTTTGTTCCAGAGAATCAGTGAGTGGGCATTTTGTATGCGTTGATCTCTTTACTTGAAGGTAACCTTCAAGTAAAGACCTTTAGATCAACATAAGGTAGCACAGCGATGTACCCCAGTTGATGAAGTAAGCGAGTAACTAGTGAACACAGCCAGAAATGCAGGTAAAAAAAAGACCAAAAGCAGATCTGAAAAGGGATCCGTAGTAGCCTAGCATTTAGCAAATTGTCCAAAACCTACTGCATATGCAAATGCAGCATAATGTTCCCACAGCTCTGCTTAATGGGCTAACAAGCAATAGTTAGCTGACAAGTTTGTGCTAGAGTTTTGTTGCTACTTGTTACTTTTGCCCCCAAGGGGCAAATCATGCAAATTTAAACCAGATGATATATCATCATTATCCTCTTTAGTTATGAAGCTAAATCTCTTGTCAACAACAGTAAATTTGCCAGTAAAAACATATGTCCCTAACAAAGACAACAGAGAGTGAGAGCACTGTGAATCTGTTGTCTCTGCAACCCACATAACTTCATTATATGGACAATACATACTGTAATGCACACCCATGAGCACAGGCACTCTTCTCTTGGGTGTACTGAAGCTTAGTGTTATAGCCTTTAAGCTTTAATGTGCTTCCTTTTTTCAATCAACACCAACCACCTGATTTTATTTATTTCTGACAGTAAGTAGTTGTTTGACTTGCAGGAGAAGACATGAATGAAAGAAATGTTTGGGTGGGTTTTACTCAGCAACTCTGTATTTATTAAACATGCTGATGAGTACGGGGAAATAGTAAACTGCGGGGGTGCATTGCTACTCTTCCAAGAGGGACAGAAGAGGCTGCATAAATAGAATTTATGATTATGCTTCATTTGATGTTTGTAGGTAAGGCATATTGTCCAGTGTGCCTCAGCACTTTCAAGGAGAATTCAACATCATAACTTTGGCTTTAGGAGCTTGATAAAGTGAATAATATAGACCTGGCATACTGCCCTGTCACATTTACATTTTAAACCAGCTTGCACTTTTATCAGCTAGACAAAAGTAGTTCAAGCCACTATTCTATAGAATCAAGAAGATCAAATATAAATTGTACTGTATAAAAGCAGACAGTGGTTAATGTATAAATTTATGAGATTAGCACATTTCCTCACTGACCTGCTTCTGGGAGAAAGTTCAAGCTGCATTTATCAGCATTCTTTGTTGGCTTTTCTTCGTGCAAATGTATATTTCCAAATAAAATTAGAAATAAATTGCATTGTTTTGAAGTTCAGAAGATCAGCTGCAAATTGGGTTTTAGAATTTAGTGATATCGTTATCAATCGATGAGAAGTTTGGCTCATAATCTGTTCTTTTTCCTGTTTAGGCACATTCTAATTTGCTATGAAATAAAGGAGAGAAGTCTCTGTATGTAATTAAAATAAAAGGCAGCTGCAGATTCACATTAGCACATGAAAGGTAATATAAAGTCAGTATTTTTTTTATTGAAGACATTTCTTGTCCAATCTATTCATTTGAGGGTGTTTTCAGAGTCCTGGGGAAAAAAAAAAACTCAACTGAAGAGAAAACCAAAGCAGTCAAAGTAGAGCTCTCAAAGCCAAATTTATAATGAAGTCCGCACAGACGTGTAGCTATTTCCTCCAAGAATTAGGAAAAAAAAGCTACTTTCAGCTGCTTCCTTGTTCACAGGGGGTCACCACAGCGGGTAGCTCTGCATGTTTGATTTGGCAGGATGCCCTTCCCGATGCAACCAAAAAGGCATTTGTGTCTCCTCCCAGGACTGAACCAGGGATCTTTTGCTTGTTAGATGAATGTGTAAACCACCACACTACAGAATACTAAGCTCAAATATAAAATTGTACTGAATGAAAGCAGTCCGTGGATTATAAATACACTGTTATAGCTCATTTAAAAAGAAACACTTTTTTATTCAAATTGAGCTTAATGTTTTGATCAGATGCTTTATACAACAAAAACAAGTTTCCATCAACAATTTCACAGTTGCTTCTACCCCACAGATGTTGGTTGTGGTTCGGGCAGCTGACTAGGATACCTCCTGGACACCTCCTGGGTGAGGTGCTCCGAGCATGTCCTACTGATAGGAGGCCCCGGGGCAGACCCAGGACATGCTGGAGAGATTATATCTCTTGGCTGGCCTGGGAACACCTTGGGGTCCCCCCAGATGAGCTGGTGGAGGTGGCTGCAGAGAGGGAGGCCTGGGCTTCTCTGTATAGGCTGCTTCCCCTGCGACCCGGCCCCAGATAAGCAGAAGAAAATGGATAGATGGATGGCTAGATGGAGTCTGAATCTCAGTGACCTTGACCTCAAGGTCAAGGTCAAGATTTTCTGAAAATCCAGCACAGTACTGGTAACAGTTGTGTCAGCTATGCCTGTCTCGTTAACTGTCTAGTTGTTGGCGTGCTGCTCAAACTTCAGGTTTGGTTTAATCCATGATGCCAGTTATATGGCAGCTACTTATGGCACACAGGTTATTACTAGAGACTTCCTGATGTAGAATTTTTAAGACTGATATTGATACTTGGTGGTTAATTGTTTTAAATCACCAAATACTGGTATCAATCTTAGGAATCTTACCAAGGACTAGAGCCTGACCAATGTAAGAATCTTTACAGCCATTAGCCATCTACTTCATAAAGTTTCAAGGGAATTACCCCAAAACGAACCCACTAGAGTTACTATGATTTCTGCATTGATTCAGCCTGTTGTACCTGTTTTCATGTCTTTGAACACAAAAGTTAATAAGAAGGCAAGCAGAAAAAAGTAAATTACCTCTGGAATTTAATACTTCGCACAACCTCCTGTAGTAGCAACAGCCTTCATCAGACATTTCCTGTTGCTGCTTCTGAAACTTGGACTTGGGTGAAGAGAAATTTCAGACCATTCTTCTCTACAAAAAATGTTTCATTTCATCATCATATTTCTGGGAGGTCTTGATTGAACAGCTCTTGTCAAGTCATGCTATAACAACTCAGTCGGGCTGAGGTCAGGTTTGAAAATCTCAGTCCACCCCCCACACCCCCACCCACTGTTGATTTACTTGTGTACTTTGGTTCATTGTCTTGTTGCGTCACCCTTAGGGGAACTAAGCTTCGGGTCCAGGCTTGCTGCTCTTACATTCTCCTGCATTTTTTTTTTTTTTGCTATAAGAAGTTAAAAAAAAGATCAAACCTACTATAAAATGCAACATAAAGTATTCATATAACACAGAACAAAGACATTTTTAAGCTCTTTCTCCTGCACAAGTATTATACAAATAGACAATAAAATGATTGGATTCAAAGGACACTCTTTAAAGCGGTAGTGTATCTTAAGTTTAGAAAAAAAAATTGTATTTTGGGGAAGCAAACAGAGGTTTTCTAGAGAAGCACATTGAAGTTTATTACATTTGCATCAACAAAGTCAGAGCAGAGCAAAAAACAAAAACAAAGTGAGGCCTGAGTGAAAGGATTAAGAGAAGAAGAGGGCCCAGAGCAAGAGCTGCTGCTGGTCTGATAACTTTGCTGAGGAAGCTGATTCACATTGGTATTTGGCAGACATCAAACCATTACCACTTACAGAGGACATAAGCAAAAGTAAACTGACAACCCCCCCCCCCCACCTCCCCAAGCTATAGCTAGAAACCAGTCATAGCACACTGTTGCAAATATTCTTTTGTTTTTAGAGCTACAACTCACATCAGCTACAGCCACTTAATTTATATATGGCTTACTAAGGGTATTTAGCCAGCTCCCTATACTAGATTATATGGCATGACGTTCAGGTAAATTAACCTGATAGAAAGAGTTTAGTTTTAGCGCCGACCAGAAGCAGCTGCAGCACTTTTCCCTCCTATCCTATATCTGTTTTATTAACCTAGCAGCTGGAAATTAATGCACGTTTAAATTTTGGTAGTAACTGAATTAAAAGTATCGATTCATTAAAATTAAACAGTCATGGGTCATTAAGATCCATTTAGGAAATATTTATTATTTTCTGCCTCTAGATTTAACATATCAGCCTAATGACTTAGGTACACTTCATGGTTTTTAACGAGTAGGGGTGGAAAGATCAGCGCAAGCTTTCTGTATCGTTAACTCGCTATTAGCAGTTATTTTTACATGCATAGCAGTAAACATGAAAGCCAAGCACAATAATGCCAGGTGTGAAAACAATAACTACCTTAATTAGGCTAATGAACACCACAGCAGCATGGAACTGCAGACTCTCCTGTCATACTGTACGCACCGCTCTATATTCTCTATCTTTTCTGTTACTCTTATTCGAACTGTTTATATAAGGCGAACCAAGTAAGAGCAGAGTGTCAAAAACCGAGCAGTCGAAGAATGTCAAAATGTTAAAGTGGTACTTTGTGCAGTATGCTGACCCTAATCTAAGTGACTGATATTCAAGTGTTGTGCGACTGTGTGCCATGTGGCTGTTACATGCAAGCTTAGAATACTCACGTCTGCACGTCAATATTATTAATTTATATGACCATTTGGTCTGTCACAAGGCTTTTACTGAAGCTAAAAATCATAAACACATTTACACTTTAATCAATATCATAAAAAATATGGCACAGCAACGAATGCTCTTTTGCTCCTGAGACATGGGTGCCAAACACAGTAATACAACTTGAAAATAATTTATGGGTTTAGAGGCGCCACTACAGCACTTGAACTGTTCAGCATCTTTCAACTGATTGAAAAGGCTGGGAAAAACAGCCTTTTCTGCAATGCTTATAAGGAGATGCCCTCTGCAGCGACTTATGTGTTCCAAGCAGGACTGCTAACGGTTATGCTGATGAATGAGAAAAGGATCAAATGATGTGATTTCTTGACTAGGCACGCACACTCAGACGCCACTTCACTAGAGACACCTGTTCGACCTAGCCTATCACATAGCAGCAACTCATTGCATTTAGGCACATAGGCACAGTCAAGGCAACCCGCTAAAGTTCAAAGTGAGCATCAGAATGGGGAAGAAAGGCAATCTAAGTGTCTTTGAATGTTGCATTTTTTTTTGTTGATGCCAGACAGGCTCGTCTGAATATTTCAGAAATTGCTGATCTACTAGGTATTTCCCCACACAACCAACTCTTGCATTTACAAAGAATGGTCCGAAAAATAGGAAATATCCAGTGAGCGTCAGTTCTCTGGGTGAAAACGTCTTGATTTCAGAAAACGACCCGACTGCTTCAAGCTGGCAGGCAACAGTAACGCAAAAAACCACTTGTTACAACCAAGTTATGGAGAGGAGCATCTCTGAATGGACATGGAAACAGATGGGCTACAGCAGCAGAGGCACCACTCCTGTCAGCTAAGAACAGGAAACCGATTATGCATTTCACATGAGATCACAAATATTCGGCAATAGAAGATTGCAAAAAACAAGCAAACAAAAAGAAAAAAAGAAAACCCAAACAGAGTCACCAGATCTCAATCCAGCAGAAGACCTTTGGAATTTGGTGGAACGGGAGATTAGCATCGTGGACATCGTGTCGACAAAACTGCAGCAACTGTGTGATGCTATCATGCCAACGTAGACTAAAATCTGAGGAATGTTTCCAGCTCCTTGTTAAATCCATGCCGTGAAGAATTCAGGCAGCTCTGAAGACAAAAGGGGATCCGACCTTGTGCTAAGACAGTGGACCTAATAAAGTGGCCATGAGTATATGTATATGCAATTAACAGTTCTCTGGACAAACCTTGAAAATAAAAAAGCTCCAAGATGCTGACTCCCGGTCAGATCATGTGGCTAAATATGGTGAAAACTGGTGGTGGTGGTGGATGTGTATGCGGGGGGTGGGGGTGCTCTGGGGAAAATGTTAAACCCTTTGATAAAAGCCATTGTTAGCCACATCAATTAGACTGACATGATAAGTTGACAACTGTCACCCTTGGGACCTCCAAATACATCAACAGTTATTAGAGAAAACATATTTTTGCTTATGGAAGCACCTCAAATGCCACAGGTGAAATACAGTGCCTTGTGAAAGCATTCAAACATAGATATAACATTTTCATTTTTTGTGAAGAATCAACAACAAGTGGGACACAATCGTGAAGTGGAATGAAATTTATTGGATGTGTCAAACTTTTTTAACAAATAAAAAACTGAAAAGTGGGGCGTGCAATATTATTCGGCCCCCTTGCGTTAATACTCTGTAGCGCCACCTTTTGCTGCAATTACAGCTGCAAGTCTCTTGGGGTATGTCTCTATCAGTTTTGCACATCGAGAGACTGAAATTCTTGCCCATTCTTCCTTGCAAAACAGCTCGAGCTCAGTGAGGTTGGATGGAGAGCGTTTGTGAACAGCAGTCTTCAGCTCTTTCCACAGATTCTTGATTGGATTCAGGTCTGGACTTCGACTTGGCCATTCCAACACCTGGATACATTTATTTGTGAACCATTCCATTGTAGATTTGGCTTTATGTTTTGAGAAACAACAGTATATAAAACAAAATAAAACATATACAAAGATATGATAAACTACAGAAAACATTAATATACCTAACAATCATTGTCTTGTTGGAAGATAAATCTCCGTCCCAGTCTCAGGTCTCTTGCAGACTCCAACAGGTCTTCTTCCAGAATGGTCCTGTATTTGGCCCCATCCATCTTCCCATCAATTTTGACCATCTTCCCTGTCCCTGCTGACGTAAAGCAGGCCCAAACCATGATGCTGCCACCACCATGTTTGACAGTGGGGATGGTGTGTTCAGGGTGTTGAGCTGTGTTGCTTTTATGCCAAACATATCGTTTTGCATTGTGGCCAAACAGTTCGCTTTTGGTTTCATCTGACCAGAGCACCTTCTTCCATATGTTTGGTGTGTCTCCCAGGTGGCTTGTGGCAAACTTTAAACGAGACTTTTTATGGATATCTTTGAGAAATGGCTTTCTTCTTGCCACTCTTCCATAAAGGCCAGATTTGTGCAGTGTACGACTGATTGTTGTCCTATGGACAGACTCTCCCACCTCAGCTGTAGATCTCTGCAGTTCATCCAGAGTGATCATGGGCCTCTTGGCTGCATCTCTGATCAGTCTTCTCCTTGTTTGAGATGAAAGTTTAGAGGGACGGCCGGGTCTTGGTAGATTTGCAGTGGTCTGATACTCCTTCCATTTCAATATGATTGCTTGCACAGTGCTCCTTGAGATGTTTAAAGCTTGGGAAATCTTTTTGTATCCAAATCCGACTTTAAACTTCTCCACAACAGTATCTCGGACCTGCCTGGTGTGTTCCTTGGTCTTCATGATGCTCTCTGCACTTGGAACAGAACCCTGAGACTATCACAGAGCAGGTGCATTTATACGGAGACTTGATTACACACAGGTGGATTCTATTTATCATCATCAGTCATTTGGGACAACATTGGATCATTCAGAGATCCTCACTGAACTTCTGGAGTCAGTTTGCTGCACTGAAAGTAAAGGGGCCGAATAATATTGCACGCCCCACTTTTCAGTTTTTTATTTGTTAAAAAAGTTTGACACATCCAATAAATTTCATTCCACTTCACGATTGTGTCCCACTTGTTGTTGATTCTTCACAAAAAATTAAAATTTTATATCTTTATGTTTGAAGCCTGAAATGTGGCAAAAGGTTGGAAAGTTCAAGGGGGCCGAATACTTTCGCAAGGCACTGTATGTTCTTACTTGCTTGAGGAGCGGTTGACTATACCAATGTGGCTGTGAATCAAAAATGAATCAATATGATAACCTGTGTGAAGCCTGGTCTGAAGATCATCTGTGCCAATGTCACTCCTGTACTTATATAATAGTTATTTAAAATTTGACCAGTGACTTTGAAACTTTAAACCATTTGGTTCTGAAGGTGTTACAGACTTCAGTGGGTGCCTACGTAAGACTTTGCTGCTTGGCCACCATTAAGCTCTTTGAGGGAATTCAAACTGAAACTGAATGATTGAGCAAAAATAACCAATAATTTAATATCTGAGCTTGTTTGATAGGAGGCTTAAGGATTGGTGGGTGTGTAACATCTGCAGTTTACAGCTGGTACCCCTCAAGGCATAAAAGTGGTTTGGATTCCTCAATAGGTAACACAGATGTATTTCTAATGTAAAATATAATTTTAGCCCAAAGATTCAGGAAACACTTCAAGAAAAAAAAAGGTACAAGTATTTCAAACAGCGCAGTAACACCATCTATTAAGTCCTCATCTTTACCCTTCAGCACACGGCTATGACACTCCTGTACATTCGCTAATTAAGGCCAGCTAATATACTTAAGACACTTTACAGGTAAATTATTATTAAATATTAAGTCAAGTAGTTGCTTTGAGATTGAGGGCTCTTTCAGAAGAGCAGTGAAGAACAATATGAGATTATAATGTAAAAGTTTTTGTTATACCAAAGCTTATAAATGAAAGTAAAGGGCATATTTTTTTCCCTAATAAGTATTAAAAGTATAAGAGCAGTTAAAATACTAGTGGTTCTCTGTTCCTTCTAATCTCTGAGGTACTCAGCTTCATTCTACAGTCCTAGGCCCTTTTCACAATCCAAACTAAACTCGCATGTTTAAGTTAACTTTGTATTTGTGTGTGTGAGCACTCATCCTCATTTCAGTGTGGTTTAATGTGCCACAGCACCCCTGAGCTCTAATATCATGCGAGTCTTTCTTCATATTCTATTCTTAATGTGCCTGTTGCTGAACTTTTCAGGATGACAGGCGATAAATATTAATAGGACTGCATAATGGAATGAATATTGGGAATTATAATATACATAACATTTGAATGAGCAGTCTGAGTCTATCAAAATGATATTGTTAGATTTCAGTCTGACTTTGACATTGCTGCATACTTTTGAGTTTTTAAAATGTGAATCTTTTTTTTTTTTTATAGATAAAATCACTGAACAGCAGCAGCCAAAAAAAAAAGAAGAAAAAAGTAAAAATCAGAGAACTCATTTCCGTTGAGACGTCGAGACTCTGACATTGTGAGCTTCAGAATGTCATTCTCAGTGTTAAAAGCTGGTGTTCGGTTCCTTTTGCAAATGAGTTTACCAGAGATCCTCATTAATCAGGAGAGAGGAGAGGGAAAAAAAAATAAATCTTGGCAGCGTTGGTGCAACAAAAGAATTTTTTTGTTGATGTTTTCTGTACATTTCTTGTTTTCACCAATTTTAAATAAGCCTGCGGCACATTTGACAGCACTCTGTTTTGAATGAGTGCAGCGGTGGAAACAATGGGATAGTGGCAGCAGAGGGAGCTTGTTAAAAGAACAACAACCCTGTCTTTCATGAGGAATGAGAATGCAGACGCCTGAATTCATGCTGTGCGAGGATCTGCGCACACTGCGAGAAGCTTGCACCAAATGCACTCGCCTCTTCCTGGAACGGTGGCGGAAGAGTGAAAGGGTGTCCAAGGATGCAGCGAGAGTCCTTTCATCCAACACGGAGTTACTCTCAGTAAACAGCATTTGGGGAAGTGATCAGTCAGTTGTGTGTATGTTTTTCATAGGTTAAAAGTTGTGCTTTTCTTTGTTGTCAGAAAATGAAATATGGCTTTAAAAAATTCAGACATGATTTGCAGCTTATACAGAACATCAGGTGTCTCTGAGGCCCTACTTTTTTTTTTTTTAAGAAAGTTCTTGTTTTAGACATGAAAAACTGTTTTTCTTTATATCTGGCAGGCTTAAGGAACAGAAAACCTCAACATATTTTACACCATTACACATTTTATTGTTTTTTTTTTTTTTTTTATATCGACTGAAGCAATCAATGAAATACGGTGTGACGTTCATGACTGGTATACACCGAGGCCTTGATTTCAGTCCAGTCAGACTTGAATAGAAAAACATTTGAACCTAAGGACATTGATTTGACAGCTGCTCACTCATGAGTTGTCCCACAGTGCTTCACAGTGTTCCTTCAGATCGCAGGCATTCAATCTCCTTCAATCCTGAATCTACCCTTACCATCAAATTTCCTCAAATTTGAAGCAGGCTGGCATGAAAGGCAAATGATTACAATCTGCTCTCCTGATTGAACTCCTCTAACCTTTCTGCTACAAATGTCTCTTTTGAAAAGCACAATCGAATATCAAACTATTCCCTTTTCTTCCATTGGAGGGGAAAGAAGGCTCCAGTCCACACTGCTTCATCTGGACTGCAATGTCAAACAAGTAATCGTAGCATTCACACCTGGAAAACAGCAAAAAATGCAACTTATTAACATTTAATGTGTTTTTTTTTTAATGGGACATAATAAAAATGTACCAATATATTCTTCGTCATAAAGAAATTTAAAAATAAAGCCATAAGCAGAGATAATCTGGCCCTCGCACCTTTGTGCACCAGAGAGAGAGAGATTTTTCCCCCTCACCCACACACACACACACAAGATGAATAATACATGGAAGTTTTAAACCACAACCACCTGTTCTCCATGCTGATAGGATGCCTTTCAATGAAAACTCACATTTTCATCATAAAGCATCATCTAGGTCTGAAGGTTCTTCTGACCACATCCGAGGTAAATGTGGTCAGGCTACAAGAAGATTTACATCAAATAAAAAGAACCAGAAAAAAAACATGCTGCTATGAACACGTCCACATGCCTGTAATCCGGCATGTAGACGGGACAGACTTGGACAACGAATGTGTGATTTACACCACCTTAAAATTTCATGGCGAATGATTGCACCTTCTACAAAAACTCAAAAGCTTCACAATTTAGCATCATCAAATCCAAAGCTGATCCAGCTGAACCTCTTACCACCTAGAAATGGCAAAAACCAATATAAAAACTGCATTTTGAATTGAAAATGACAGACTTTCTGTTAGATTTGGGACACGTCATGCGGCACAAAGGCCTTTTTTTATTATTTTTTTGCATATCTTGGGATGTATATCACAACAAGAAGATGTGGGAAGTAACGAAGTACAGATACTTTGTTACTGTACTTAAATAGATTATTCAGGTATCTGTACTTTGAGTATTTTTTTTTCTGACTACTTTTTACTTTTACTCCCTAGATTTTTACACAAATATCTGTATCTTCTACTCCTTACATTTTCAAAACAAACTTGTTACTTTAGGTTTAAAACATAAGGGTGAAGTTTTCATTTTCTGGTCACTGCGCCTTCAAACATCAAACCGATCCGAGGTTAAACAGAGGAATAACAACAAATAAAGGAAAAATGTAACGGTGTATCCATCCCCGGGGGTTATCGCATAAAAAGACATGAAAGAGGTCAAAACTATCTAATTTAGTCATCATTTATGCCGCTGTATATCAGGGGGTTACAGTGGGCCAGACCAAGTGCAGATGTCAAGTTGTGGTCACGATACTTCAGCATCTAGCTAGCGCTATAGAAGAGGAGCGAAAATAAAGGGAGTAACGTGTTGTGGCAGCTAATTTCAAATGCAACGATTCTATCAGCTCAACAAATATCAGCAAACACACAAACTGTTTGTGGGCAGTTTGTCACACAGTGAGTCTGCCAGCTAAAGGTCCAGCTGCTATGTTTCCAGGTATGGAAAAGCAAGAGAAGTTCACTCAGAGATGGAGAAAGATGTAAGAAAGAAGACAGGAGAGGAAGAGGAAGGAGAGTGCTCAGTGACAAAATCTGATGGACTGGAAATTTAAAGTTTAATTTATTTATTTATTTTAAAAATCAGATCCCGAATCTGTATATGATGTGAAGTTGAGTTTTTTCATATTGAGAAACATCCTGTAAAACAAACTGAGGTAGACTAACTTTGTGTTATTCAAAATACTATTCTGCACAATTAGTGCAAAATAAACAGGTTAGCTTGCTATATTGTGGTGAATTTACAGTAAAGATCTGTGTTGGACTGGTGCAGAGATGATTTTGAATTTAAGGTGATGAAACTTAGATTAATTCACTGAATTCAACCTTTTATACCAACTTTATACTTTCAGTGTAGGGGATGGAAGATGGCTCATGAAATAGCTTGTTGAATTCAGTTGTGTAAATCCACACAGAGCAGTAAACTTCAGAGCAGCAGCAGCTGATCACGGCCTGCACACAAAGACAATCTACTGGAGCACACAATAGAAATTATTGTGAGCGGGGACTATTTTCCCCACGCTAAGCCAACCCCTGACTCTTTTTTTTTTTTTAACTCTCTCTTTTTCTCTGCTCATGTTTTACATAACAGTGTTCAAGCTGAGTGAATTCACTGGAATTAAGATTGAAATAAAGCTTGTATTCTCATGTAATAATATTGTTTTATTATTACATTAATGCAGCATGAGGTTCAGTTAGGTTTGAACAAAAATAGCTGGTAGGAACAAAGAGCTACTTTTACTGTGAGTAGATTTCAGAGCCTGTACTTTTTACTTATACTTGAGTAAAGACGTTGAACCAGTACTTCAACTTTTACTAAAGCTTTTTTTTTTTTTTAAAGTGCAGACATTCTGTACTTTTACTTAAGTACAGAATGTCTGCACTTTTGCCACATCTGACAACAAGTGGAATGGTGCAGAGAGAGAAATGCTCACATGGTCTTTGCTTTCTCCCACGACTCGCCCCACACATAGACACCATGTCGGCGGACAAGAACCGCACATGAATCTGGGTATTCTTCCATTGCCTGAGCCATCCGGTCTTTCAAGTCCTTCTCCTCTGGTGTATTTTCAATAATTGGCACGACCAGGATGTCGTCATACCTGTGTAAATATAACAAAAGGACACTAAGGCTTATAAACCGCTTAAGGTGTTCCTTGTCCCCCCTTTTCCCAGCAGAGTACAGTCAGATACATGCTCTATATGCTTGCTCTCAAAGACTGACACTGGCATCAGCTCAACAGTGTCTTTGATTGTATGGCAATCAAATGGAGGCAACACAGTGACAGTGAATCAGGCGTAGTATTTAAAATAGGCGAGTATGAAGCCTGTGAGGATTTCCCCGTTTCTCTTGCTCATATTTTACATCTGAGTTTAGGACTGTTGATTAAACAAAAATGACCTCAAACCCTGTTCAGCATTTTAAAAGCCAAACAATTAATCAGTTAATATAATCAATTGCCACCCCTATTTCAGCAGGCTTTCAACAGAGGAGGAAAAAAAAAAAAAGCCCTCCAAAATTTCCTTCTTTCATTCAGCTGCATGGATGGATGGCTATCAGTACATAACAATGAGCCCCGACCAGCATCAGGGTTACTGGGGAAAAAATATGGCAGTAACCAAGGCCAGATGATTTGATGATATATAAATACCCAACAAATAATAAAACTGCTCTTCAGCACATACCACAGTTATGCTTTTCTTAACCCTGATCAAGACAATAAGCCAAACACGTTCGTTTCCAGGGAAAGCTGGCTGAATAACACAATGCTGGAAATTTCTACTGCCAGACTGATAGTACACGAGCTTGTGCCAAAACCCTGCCTTGAGGATGGGTTTTCACTTAGATTGTCCTTGGCAGATGAGCTAGTTTGGGATTTGTTGGAAAACTGAAAAATAAATTTAAAATAAATAAATAAATTTGTAAACATTTTAAAGAAAACAGGGGTGAAAATTGGACAAAAAGAAAAATAGCGGTGAGAAATAGCTTTTTTAGGCTGAGGCAACTCGCCTCATACCTTTCATCTCTTTTTGCGACAGAGCATTTTACATGCTTTTGGGACCACTCGCCTTGATTATTGTAACGCACCACGCCTCACACTCAGATTTTAAAATGCTGCTGCTCGTCTAGTGACAGGGACATGCAAACATAAGCAAATCACCCCTGTTCTTGCCTTACAGTGGTTACCTGTCCATTTTAGAATTTTAAAATATTATCATTTGATCTGAAAGTTTTAAGTGTCCTGGCACTCACTTATCTGGCAGACCTTCTACACATGTGCACCCCACAGAGGTCTCTCAGATCAGCTGACCAGTCACTTAATTGTCCCCCATGTCCAGATTAAAACACGGGTAGTACCAGATTTACCTTCTGGTCAATTTTAGTTCAGTTTTTAATCTTATTAGTTTTATTTATTGTACATTTTTTGTTGGTTTTTAAAAAAACGCTGGTGAGGTCAGCAGCAATCGTACTGCCTGGCCCAGGAACATCCTGTGCTGCTGGGCCAGCTCAGATAAAGGAGGGTGCGGGGCCACCCAGCTCACACACAAGGCCCAGAGGGAAAAGAGCCGGCGTTAGGGAGGTTGAGATGTAGAACACACAAAACGCCACTGCCAAGCATCCTGTTGGCTAATGTCCAGTCACTGGACAGCAAGCTGGACAACCACGCTGTACAGCTGGGACAGGATGAGCGAGTCGGGGAAATCAAGAGGAGGAGGTGTACGCCTAATGATTAATAAATGGTGTGACAATAGGAATGTTGTCCCTCTGAAACAATCCTGTTCGCCTAACCTGGAGCTCCTAACCCTGAATGCGACACCTTGAGGTCCTGCACTGCTGCCTACAACTCTGGGCTAGCCTCTGGAAACATGGAGGACTACAAGGCTGCCTCCTACAATGTCTGCAGAGCGGTGAAAGTAGAAATTGCTATAGCTGTAGACTGGAACAACAGTTACAACAGTCTCACTCCAGGGGACTGTGGCAGGGACTAAGCACCATCACGAACCACAAAGCACCACACACACACACACACACACACACACACACCCCGGTGAGTGCTGATGTTTCTCTGGCTCATGAACTGAACAGCTTCTTTGTGTGCTTTGAGTTGGGAAGCTGACAGCCCGCTGCACTCCTAGCCAGGCGGGAGGAGACACTCACTGTGACGGAGCTTGACGTGAGGAGGGAGTTTAGAAGTGTAAACACCAGGAAAGCGGCTGGACCAGATGGTATTAGTGGACTTGTCCTTAAGACCTGTGCAGATCTGCTGGCACCTGTGTTTGGATATTCAGCCTCTCACTGAAACAGTGTGAGATTCCCACCCACTTTAAAAAGTTTGTTATAGTCTGTCCCAAAGAAACTACAGCCCCAATGACTTCAGGCCTATAGCGCTCACCTCTGTGGTGATGAAACGTTTTGAAAGACTCATCAAGATGTTCATCACCTTCTCACTGCCCACCACCCTCGACCCACTACAGTTCGCATACCAGCCAGACAGATCCACAGACGATGCCACAACCTTCCTCCTCCACAAGACCCTTTCCCACGAGGACACTGGTAAGGGGAACTATGTGAATGCTGTTTGTAGATTAAAGCTCAGCATTTAACACCATAGTCCCCTCCAGGCTGGTCTCTAAACTGTTGTGGGCCTAGACCCATCCCTGTGCAGGTGGGTTTACAGCTTGCTGACCAGCAGACCACAGGTGGTACAAGTGGGTCACTTTACCTCATCCCCCCCTTCACCCTCAACACCAGATCCCAATCAGGGCTGTGTGCTCAGCCCACCCTCTGCTGTCCACCCATGACTGTGAGGCCACATCAGAGTCCAATCTCATAAAGTTTGCTGATGACACGGCTGTTGTGGGACTAATCTCCCACAATGAAGAGACAGCCTACAGGTTGGTGATCTCCCACCTGGAGGACTGGTGCTGGGAGAACCACCTTCTGCTTAACATCAGAAAAACAAAGGAACTGGTTATGGACTTCTGCAGGAAGCAGCAGAGGGACTACCATCCACTTCTCATCAGTGGTGCTGAGGTGGAAAGAGTGGACACTTTCAAATACCAAGGAGTGACCTTCACAGTGCTGTTAATGTGATGAGTCCAGGACAGGTCCCATGAGATAAAGGCCAGACTGAATCGCTACCTCCTCAGGTGGCTGAGAGACTTCAAGCTCCCACTCAAGGTGCTCAGGAACTTTTACACCTGCACCATCGAGCGCATCTTGCGTGGGCGCATCACCACCTGGATGGGAACATTGCACCAAACAGGACTTCATGGCTCTTAAAAGGGTGGTTCCTTCAGCTGAACGGACCACCAGAACCACCCTTCCCAAACGGCAGGACATTTACACAAAACAGTGCAGGTTAAGGGCTAAGAAGCTCCTTAAACAGCCCAGCCACCCCAGACAGTCTTCTCCCTGCTTACATCAGGCCTGCATTACTGCTGCCTGAGGACTAAGAAAGAAAGGTTGAAGAAGAGTTTTTATTCACAAGCCATCCATCTGCTCAACTCTGTGCCGCAAACTGGACTCTTATGCACTATGTAAAATATTCTGTTCTGTTTGACTTGCACTATACCACGCCATGCACTTACTGACACAGTTGCAATAACATACCCTCGTGTAAATACCAACAACTAGAATTTAAAATTTCTCTTATTTATATATTTTCACCACTTACTATTGGCTGCAGATACAAAATACATTTCACTGTGCATTGTACTGTCTATAACTATGCATGTGACAAATAAACCGTATCCCTGAATGAAGTTGGATTGGAAAACAGTCTAAGAAATAAAAAAAATAAAAAATTGCTTGGTAGATTTTTGGACTTCACTAATCCTTGCTGCTTGATTACATACCGATAGTTTGTGCCTGAGGTGCCCTTACGAATCCCCTTGATCATCTCCTGGTGTGTTACCCTGAACTCTTTGCCAGGATAGAGCAGGGTTGCCATGACAGCAGCCTTCGAGTGGGTGTGTATAACTGCCTGTGCCCCTGTATTTTAGCAAAGGAAGAGGAGATTTCGATGTTTGAGTGCTGTCTTTCTCAAATATATATTTATATAAAAATATATATTTAAAAAAATACAAATTAAAAATAAAAATAAACTCCTTGGGAGTCCGTTGATTTTTACATTTAATTTTGTTTCTGTGACTAAACAGTGTACCAACTTAAGTGAACATAATCACAGCATTCAGTACATGAATTGGGAGCAGGCACCACTTCCAGATTTCATTTAGCCTTTCAAATTGAAAACATCTGTAATTAAACAAGTGTTTTCTTTGAGCTATATTATAACATGACTCAGACAGAATGAACTGCTTCATTTAAAAGATCATTTATAGTTCATCATTTAAGAAATAAATAACTGAATTAAAACAGCAGCTAGTGTGGGTGGTATGTGATGTGTTTGGAGTGACTAACCTCTCATAGTATAGGCATTCATAAAAAGTGGTGTACACTGGCTCTTCTTTAGATTCTTCCAGGCAGGTGGACAGCTGATGTCCTTCTCCTCCATGTCACACACAAACATGTCTTCTGGCTGAGTAAGCAAAAGTTTCAGAAGTTATTCACCCTCTAAAAATTTCTCAGAGCTCAGTTATCTTGACTGAGTAGAACAAAGCTTCACACCGCGGTCACAGTCTGCGTACCTGGATTCTCTCTTTCTGAACACCTGATGGTGCAATGTAGATCTGGTCTCTGTAAGTTGCACAACAAATACAGTTAATATCACTGGCTACTGCAAAATGTGAAAGAAACATCCTGTAAAGTTGAGCCAGCCATTCATAAAGACCTCACTCCCAGTGCAAAAGTCATCTCTCATTTCTATAAAGTTTGGGGAAAAGGTGCAGCAATTTATTGTATTTATTTCTGTGTCAGGATGATCCCACGCTGCTTCAATAATATTGCAGTCTGGGGTCTGGGGAGGTCGGTCCATGACTGATAGGGTTTCATTGCGCATTTTTCTATGCAGGTATGATTTTTACTGCACTGGCAGTGTGTTTGGGATCATTGTCATGCTCAAAAATGAAAACGCTGCCAATCAGAAACTTCCCAGATAGTATTACATGGTGGATTAAAATCTCACCGTATTTTTCTGTGTTCATAATTTCCTCAATTTTGTCAAGATCTCCAACACCACGGGCTGAAATGCAGCCCCAAACCACGACTGAGTCTCCACTGTGTTTTACATACGGCTGAAGACACTCACTGTTGTACCTCCCTCCTTACCTCCTCCACACATGCTGACAATTTGAGCCAAAAATCTCAAATCTTGCCACTAATTTCAAGTCCAGTTCTTGTGTACCTCGGCCTTTTCTCCCCATTCCCATCCTTAAGAATACGTTCTCAGCTAATAGCTCTTTAGGAATCACCTTGTTGGTGCAAATATACCATTTATGTTGTTAAAACTGTGCAGTCTTCAATTTTTTGTAGATTCAGCAAAAAATATTGAAACAAATTATGCGTTTTTGCAACAAGCTTGTTTCTTATGTATAGACATAAAATGGGTTCATCCCTTGAGTTAGGTGCATTTGAAAACATCTGAAAACCTCCAGAAAGCCTGGAGAACTATCGCTAAAGATCACTTAAAAAAGTCTGAGCCTGGCTCCTTGGAAGCAAAATATAAAGAAATGAGGGGTGGCTACAAACTTCTGCACAGTACTGTAGTTATTACTGTACTGGTTTATTTATTTTTTGGCAGTTTCACACAGGGTGTGAGTGCAGAGTTTGGCCATTTAGCTGAACCGCTGTATTGCTCTGCTCTTCCATTTACTTGGGGCGGTCTCTGAACTGCAGTGTAAATATCACAACTGTTATGTGTAAATAACACGTGATATTTCTCTAATACAGCACTCTCTTTGTTAGAAAATCTGATATTCTACGGCCTCGGCCGCAAGACCTGATGGAACAAAGCCTCAAGTGAAATGTAAACAAATGCAAGAGTGGTAGTGTTTAAACAGAGAAACTCAGCTGATTTCCTCAAAATCTTTGAAACAATCTTTTTTCTTTGCTTAAATGTTTTGTGCCTTGACGTTTCCCAGTAGTAGACGGAGCCATTGTTCCCTTCTTTATGGAGCAACAAGCATTTCCAGATAGAGGAGTAAGCTTATTGATTTTGAGTGCAAGTTTCGGTGAGGCCGCCTCAAGCTGTGAGTCATTTCTGACTCAACCCAAAGCAGCTGTGGGGGGGGCAGAAGAGCTTAAAATTCAGACCTGCACTCACAGAAATAAATAAAAAATAAAAAAAACCATACTTGTGTAAAACAACACTACCGCATTATGGATTCTAGCTGCCTGATCGATTCTACATTAGGTCCAATACCTCTGATTTGTGCTGTTTGCTAATACTTTGTTTATCATCATGAGATGCACTGAGGTGATAAATGTTGTGTCCGCAAATTACCGCAGTATACTCAGTCTGTAATGACATAGGGCTGCATCAAATTCTATTATTTTGACCAGATGTTTAAAAAAAAAAAAAAAAGCAACTGAAAAATAGTTATTCTGTCAAAACCGCAGCCTTTTTGAAGAATGATCCTAAGTGGAGCCTACAACTGCTCATTTGTATTTGAATCTAAAGGTATAATCACTCAACAAGATGAAAAACTCTCCCTCAAATCATTTTAGAGTTGCCAATGTGCATGAGGCTATGACCACTGAATGGTTATCTGGCTTCACTGGAAGTTTCATCAAGTTACCTAGTTGGCTTAAATAAATGTCTGCCATTCCACACTTCAAAGAGATTTGCTAATGGGTGGGGCTTTCTCTGTAGCTGCCTTCCAAGACAACACAGTTCAAAGATGCTTGTAATAACCTGTCAAAGCCTTCGGTTTGAATTCTGTTTCATTACAGCAAAACTATGGAGTTGTGTTTCTAACCTAGATTCACACATGTTGTCAAAACTAATAATAAAAAAAAACTTCCCATTAGCCTTACTGAATCCTGAACCATAACCACCTCCACACACTTATTTTTTCGTATCTTTGGTATCTCCAAAGGCATTTCCATTACACTGAGTCAATAAGTAATTTTAACTGGACTTGAACCTCACAGATGAGATGTGGAGGATAAGAACCTAAACATTGCTGATGTTTTTCAGTGCTCTGCAAGGAAAAAAAAAACAGATCTACATACGAACCCTCGTCTCAGACTGATCCCACCACCCGTCCCCGTCACCCATCCCAGCTGGTAGAAGAGTCGACACAACTCAGGA
Organism: Pterophyllum scalare; assembly: GCA_024447675.2. Taxonomy (NCBI): domain Eukaryota; kingdom Metazoa; phylum Chordata; class Actinopteri; order Cichliformes; family Cichlidae; genus Pterophyllum; species Pterophyllum scalare. The sequence goes on along the minus strand of JAMQGT020000213.1, from coordinate 123,370 downwards.
ATCAGTACACGTGGATGTTCGACGTCCTGCAACAGACACAAAACTGTTAAAACAATTCAACAGTTTACATCAGGCCATGCTGAAGAATGTAAAAACCCATGCACTATGTTTTAAACACTGGATGCACCAAAACTGGCCAGACTTCAGTAGCTGCTGATACTGAATGTTTTTGGCAAAGATAAAATTTACTGGAGGCAGTGGCTGAAACTTTTCTGCTGTGTTCCATCAATTTTGTGCTATACACATGTTCACAAGTAGTGTGATGAGGAGCCAAGAGACTTTAAAACAGACTGTTCCCATTATGATGCTTTCTTTGTTTCCCTGGCACAAAAGAAAAAAATACCAATTAAATTATCACTATCAGCATTTGCCAAACATTCCAAAATCCTGGGCCGATACAAATCACTGCATTTGTATTTTTAATGTTCTTTTTTTGTTTTGTTTTTTGTTATCTGTGCACCAATAGCAAAGAATTCAGTAAAACCAAGGTATATTCACTTTTTGTTGCAGCCAAACACAGCTGAAGAAATGTTTAGTAATGTGGTAACTACATTGTAACAGCAGTGGGATTTTTCTGTCATTAAGCAGTACTTCAAATTGCCATAGAGGTTTAAGCGTTTACAGGAAATTATCAGCAGGAAAACTGCCAGGAATTGATTGGGAGTTTTCTTTTTTTTTTTGATAGTTTTACAACCCTATAAATCTTGGCAGCTGGCACATAAGCCAGTACCATTATAAAAAAAAAATTTTAAAACAAAAAAAACAAAAACAGGCTTACAGCATTTACACTGTTGTATAGATTTGGCTTATGAAGGTATGTTATGTGCTACAAGCAGTGTTCAGCATTGGCCTTTTTTTAAAAAAAAAAAAAATTTAAATGTAGTTTATTTCAGCAGGTCATCTGAAGGGTGCACTGCAAAGCTAGATTCATGGGTTAGCGAGCTTACCGAGTTTTCAGTGTCACCAAGTGACTCTTTTTCCCTGGCTAAATTATCATCTAACACATGCTAAACAAATACCCTGATGAGGAGCAGGTTATGTTGAGCGTTTCAGTCGAAAATCCACTGGAGGCACCGCGTTTTCACTGATTCTTTTACTTACAGCACGTTTTAAAGTGCAACATAGATTCTCTACAGGGAAAACACATTTAATATGTGCAAGTTCTTAAGCCGTTCGCCTCACTAACGTCACACATGAAGCCAGACAAACTGTGCGTTGCACTGTCACTGGAACATACGTGTACTTAAATGTATAAATGTTGTTCTACTTGACTCTGATCTACTACTAGAACGCAGAATACTTGTTCAATCAAACTTAAATTCACTTTGATCTGCTAACAAACTGAACTGATTTCTATGTCTCCTTTAATAGGCTGTGGGACAGTAACCTTTAAAGTTTAAATGTATTCAGTTTAAATTTTCTCTGGCTGTCACTTTTTATATTCTCACTCTGATCATTAAATCCCAAGAATAACAGTTTTTTGCAACATTCATTTCCTGTCTGATTTGCAGCAGTGTTGCATTTTACTGTTACATTTTTCAGGATTTAAAAAAAAAACCCCACCAGTTTAGCATCATCTGATAACGTCTCAGATCGGAATAGGTGGCACTCACAAGGATCATTTTGTGCTGAAGAAGAGTCACCCAACATGTGAAAGCCCCTTTTGATAATCATCATTGTGATACCCCATATCTCCTACTGGGGTTGTGTCAGGCCATCTAACACAAACAAAACCTGGCTATGTTAACCTCTCTCTGTAGTATACCCCTCTGGACATGCACTAGAAGATGACCTTAAAGGGGAGATCAGCCTAATTTAAGTTATGGAAACATCACTGTAACCAGTGCATACAGTGGTGTGAAAAAGTGTTTGCCCCCTTCCTCATTTCCTGTTTTTTTGCATGTTTGTCACACTTTATTGTTTAAATTTGTTTGATGTTCCGAAACACTTGTCAAGGACAACACAAGTAAACACAAAATGCAATTTGTAAATGAAGGTGTTTATTATTAAAGGTGAAAAAAAATCCAAACCATCATGGCCCTGTGTGAAAAAGTGATTGCCCCCTAAACCTAATAACTGGTTGGGCCACTCTTAGCAGCAACAACTGCAACCAAGCGTTTGCGATAACTTGCGATGAGGCTTTTACAGCGTTCTGGAGGAATTTTGGCCCACTCATCTTTGCAGAATTGTCCTGATTCAGTTACATTAGAGGGTTTTCGAGCATGAACGGCCTTTTTAAGGTCATACCACAACATCTCAATAGGATTCAGGTCAGGACTTTGGCTAGGCCACTCCAAAGTCTTCATTTTGTTTTTCTTCAGCCATTCAGTGGTGGACTTGCTGGTGTGTTTAGGATCATTGTCCTGCTGCAGAACCCATGTTCATTTCAGCTTGAGTACACGAACAGATGGTCGGACATTCTCCTTCAGGATCTCTTGGTAGACAGCAGAATTCATAGTTCCATTTATCACAGCAAGTCTTCCAGGTCCTGACGCAGAAAAACAGCCCCAGACCATCACACTACCACCACCATATTTTACTGTTGGTACAATGTTCTTTTTCTGAAATGCAGTGTTCCTTTTACGCCAGATGTAATGGGACACACACCTTCCAAAGAGTTCCACTTTTGTCTCATCGGTCCACAGAATGTTTTCCCAAAAGTCTTGGGGATCATCAAGATGTGTTTTGGAAAAATTGAGACGAGTTTTAATGTTCTTTTTGCTCAGCAGTGGTTTTCTCCTTGGAACTCTGCCATGCAGGCCATTTTTGCCCAGTCTTTTTCTGATGGTGGAGGCATGAACGCTGACCTTAACTGAGGCAAGTGAGGCCTGCAGTTCTTTGGACGTTGTTGTGGGGTCTTTTGTGACCTCTTGGATGAGTCGTCGCTCCGCTCTTGGGGTAATTTTGGTTGGCCGGCCACTCCTGGGAAGGTTCACCACTGTTCCATGTCTTCGCCATTTGTGGATAATGGCTCTCACTGTGGTTCGCTGGATTCCCAAAGCTTTGGAAATGGCTTTATAACCCTTTCCAGACTGATATATCTCAATTACTTTCTTTCTCAATTGTTCCTGAATTTCTTTGGATCTCGGCATGATGTGTAGCTTTTAAGGATCTTCTGGTGGACCTTACTGTGTCAGGCAGCTCCTATTTAAGTGATGTCTTGATTGAGAACAGGTGTGGCAATAATCAGGCCTGGGTGTGGCTAGAGAAATTGAACTCAGGTGTGAAAAACCACAGTTATAGTATGTTTTAACAAGGGGAGCAATCACTTTTTCACACAGGGCCATGATGGTTTGGATTTTTTTTCACCTTTAATAATAAACACCTTCATTTACAAATTGCATTTTGTGTTTACTTGTGTTGTCCTTGACTATTGTTTAAATTGGTTTGATGTTCCGAAACACTTAAGTGTGACAAACATGCAAAAAAACAGGAAATGAGGAAGGGGCAAACACTTTTTCACACCACTGTACATGATAACAGCTCTATAAGGAGTGAAAGAACTCCTAAAACCGAATAAAATACACAAATTTTGGTGGGTGTGGGTGCATTTCTAAGCCTTCAGCACACACAAATGCCTTTAAAAACAGTCACATCATGCTTGCCTTTTTTTCTGTGGCCTCTTGACCTGCATCTTCAAAGTCATCGCTAGTGCCACAAAAAGAGGACATCTCCTGCACCAAAACAGTTAACAGCATTAAAAGAAATTCCACAATGTCAACACAAACTGTCTGGGCAATGTCTGTAGTACTATTGTATTTGGTGGAGGGAGGAAGGGTTTAGTGACCTTAAGTCAAAAGGAAATAACAGTTTCTTAGAGTGCCCAAGTTTGTCACTGAGTCATTCCCAAGTATCACCCAATACCACAGAAATTCCAATAAGGAAGAAAAGATTTACAGTTGGACTAATTCTGCTTCCTCATTATCCTCCCACATCAGTTCACAAGAACTGACATGATTTCCTTTGATCAATCTCACACACTTCCAGTGAGTTAAATTCTATCTGGAAACCACTGACATCTAAAAATACTTTCATTGTTAAGAGATAAATCTTACTATAATGATCATAGCGTATGTGTGCATGTTTGTCTGTTCCCCAACTCCTCCTAGATCCATCAAATCAACCTAGATGAAACTTACTATATAAACTGCCTAGGGTACTGGGATTACAGATGTAATCAACATCTATATAGCTTTTGGGAATTACTTTATAAGACTCAAATCCTTACAATTTACATAGCTTATGTGTAGTAGCTGATTACTCCATCTTATCCAATGAATATGTAGTTTGCAGGAAGAAGAAAATATGTTCTTCATCTTACTGTATACAGTGATTTAATGAGTTTAAAAAGAATCGCATGATAATTTAACATACATGTCTGTGTTTTCATACATGAGTCCATAGGGTGGGTTTTTGCTAGCATTAAAAATTAAATGTAGGAAACTTGAAATGGCTCAAACACACTTAACACATTGTTAAGTTTATTTTCTTGTAAGCCTTTAGCCCCTTTGCTTTAATTGAGACAAGGATTTGCCATGCTACACTGGAATCTAAAGCAAATACAATTATTTATATTGCATTTCAATGCAGTCAAGTAGAGAGCAGCATGGGACTTGCATTAATAAATAGAAAGCACTATCATTAGGTTCATGATGTAGAGTGAGGGTGCTTCTTTTATTTGGAGACACATTGTCAAAGAGGAAAGGAAAAGCAATCAGCAAAACAGACCATGACAGACAGCCTTTTATGTTTACAGCTTCCCATAGTGACACCGTCTGCAGCGGCATTAGCACTGCCTGAACATTTAGCTGTATTTGTAACTGTCTTCACTTTTAATGGATCACTATGCATGCTTTTTAAAAAAAACAGGGATCCTCTTGGCAAAATTCTTGGTAAATATTAACATAGCAGTACCATCTGGCAAGCTAGAGCAATCCAGAAATGGCTGAAGGTGAATCAAAGGCAATGGATTTTGGAGGGTGTATCACAACAGTACTTACAGTACTTGCCTCTTTACTTTTGTTCTGCAGGACAGCACTAAATGTCTGTCCGTCTTCTAAATTTTCTTATTAAATTGTTCAAAAACTGCTTTTGGTTTTTCATTTCCATATGGAAAATAAATAATAAGCCTTTGTTACATATAAATGCATAAGGGAAAACCTGCAAAAAAAATCCAGTTTTTTTCCAGCATAGGAAATTTTTTTCCCCCTTTTAACAATTGAATGATTATGTACTCAAACATTCTTGTTTATCACATCTTTTGCAAAACCACACTAATTGCTATTAAAGAAGCAATCCACAGTCCATAATGAGGAGCACCGTTTCATGGTTCAGTCAAGGCTGTAATTGCACTCGACTAAAGATTGTATATTATGAAATATATACACACACACATGTTTGTGTTACACTTTCCAGTGAATACATGCAGCTCGATTACCTCAATAACTTATATTGTCCAGTGGAACATTTACCATGGGCTATACAGTAATGAAACTATATAAAAATCAGTCAGATACACTGATAGCGCTGCACTATTCAGTTGAACAAACTGGCTCAATGCTGCTTATGTGCATCATTTGTTTATTTTATTTCCTTGCACACAGATGCCATGATTAAGACTTCCTGTCCTACGCGAAACACAGAAACGCTTAATAAGAGCCATCGCCCCAGCTTCAGCCAATAAAGGAAGTTTAAATGTTGACTTTGACAAGTGGCGTCACATATGCGAGGCTAACATCAGGGAAACATAACCAGTGTCGCAATGCTCAAAATCCACCATTCAGTGTGAGACCCCGCTTGAACCTCCCAAACGGGAGTGGGGTGGAGGTGTCTTTATCAACCGAGTTTCCGACGGTGATAAAGGTTAATACCCTCAAGCTGTATGAAAAGTTTGTAGAATCCCTCTCTGTGCTAACAGCTGTGGCTAACAAGCAGCACTGACAATGGTTCGTTAAGCGTGCAAAAGCATCGTCACACGTTAAAACTACGACAGGGTGATCTCGACTTAGTAGGAGCACTAAAATATAAATGTAAAATACACTACATGTAAAATACTTACCGGAGTTTTGGGGTGAAATCAGTCTGCACGGTGTAAATGATAAGACGTCATCGATACGCGACACATACGCGCTGCATAGCCGGAACGTCAACTTTTAAACCTCGTTATGGCGCAGACATTTACGTCATAACGGGGCACAAGGTAAACAAAACAAAAAACACGTCAGTGGCAAAAAAGTAAAGTCATTCAGCTGAATGACAGACTGGACTGGAGGGCAAACAGTGATGCTGTGTATAAAAAGGGGATGAGCAGACTCTACTTTCTAAGGAAGCTCAAATCCTTTAATGTGTGCAGCAAGATGTTGAAGTTCTTCTACCAGTTTGTGGTAGCAAGGGCCATCTACCTTGCTGTTGTCTGCCGGGGGGGGGGGGGCAGGTGGGCAGCAGCAGTGCCAGAGATGCCAGTAGGATCAACAAATTGATCCACAAGGCTGGAAACATCATTGGTCAGAATTTGGAGGTGTTTGAGTGAGTGAGGGACAGGACAAACTGCCCTCCATCATGGACCACCCATCTCACCTGCTCCACTCCACACCACTGAGGCAGCAGAGCTCCTTCTCCCACCGACTGATTCAACCCCCTTAACATAAAGAGCGCTTCAGGAAATCATTCCTACCATTCTATATAAAACTGCATAATAACTCTTCTTTCTGTGACAGATGAACACACCTGTCAGGCCACAAGATCCCACACAAATATTTCTGTATTATATCTTCTTGCAGCTGTCTTGAAATTCCTAGTGTACATATTCAGATTCCTAGTGTACATATGCAATTTGCACTAGTCTCTTGCACAATGTCAGTCTTACTATTACTCTTCTTTACCTATTTTATTTATTTATTTTAATCAAAGTTTTGCAATCAGTTTAATAATCTACAGCATTGTTAACATGATGTACTCATTACTATTAAAAGTAAAATGCCCATTATGGTCCATGTCATTGTTATGCTATTTGACTATTATTAACTATGTCAGATAAGAGGTACACTGTGGATTTGGTCCCAGTGGAACCTACCTGTATTGCTTTATTTATCTATTTATTAGATGAAGATAACAAAAACAATGAATGCAGCAATGAATACATGTAGCTCTTTAGATAAATAATGTTTTCCCATAAACAATGGCATGGGGATAAAAATTAAATCACCAAGTAGCAGAGCAATAACCACGTCCATACACGCTACATAAACGTCATTAGGCCACACCAAAATAATGACGTTTAATCTAACCCATTCAGTCCATTTTTCCTTGAATCATTGCAAACAGCGAACCAGTGAAATTCTCAGCCCGACAAGACAGCACCTCTGCCGCTGGCTAGAACAGTGTCTTTTAATGTCATTTGAGTTACAACTAAACAAAGGTGTTCACAAATTAAAGGAAATGAAACATTACAGAATATTATACAGGTTGTACTGCATAATAAAATAAGAAATACTTTATTTATCACATATTTGGGAAATTCTTTATTGTACATCACACCAGATAATAGTGTGCAGTACTACAGAGCTGCGGAAATGCAGTGCATGTCAGGACAGCATCCATAAGCAGAGGGTGTTATGTTGAAAGAACTCTCCTGCCAAAAGGTGGGGAACATTTGATTACGTTTGCTGGTCCTTGTTGTTTGGTGACTGTTGACGGGTGGGGGTTCTCAGACAGAATCCTGCCATCCATACTGTTCACTGATTAGCCCACAGTGATATCAGCCCAGGCAATTTTCAGTGAAAGGTATTCATAACAGCACGGTTCCTCTTAGAGACAGAGAAACATGCACTGCTTTACACAATAGCTGCATCTAAATTCTGTTATTGACCAATAACACCATTGTACATCACATGACATACCTACGCACAATATATTGCATATGCTACCCTTAAATGCAAAACAGGTCTGTGCTTTAGCTGAGGTAATAAAAGAGGTTTATTTCATAAGAATTTGCGTGCCTAGTCTGAACACGTTATCTGTTTGCTTGAAGCCTCCTCCACACTGCCTCCTCCCTTACAGCCTTCTATCTCGTTGAACTCACTCCAAATTTTATTGCGTATATGTGGAAGAGTGATTTCAGAGAGCCCTGTGCGCACTCTCTGGAAGTTCCCACATTGGTCAGTTTTTAATCTGTCAGACATCAGAGACGATCTGCCTCCTGTCAAAGTAATTGTAGGAGTAGGAGACGTGCCATAAAATTCTTCAGCTGCAACAGTGAAATAAAATAAAAGGCCAAACAGAGGTGTAGAAGAGGAGGGCAGCAATCTTTAATGCTATAGCTATTTTGATCATCTCTATAAATTGCACTTTGTGAAGTGTTACATATTGTTACATATGTACTTACATATAGTTCCGGTCAAATTTGGTCAATGTTGCCATTTGTCAGCAGTAAAATTACCCAAAATGTCATTCAGTTAGCTGGAATTTGGATGACTTTTCCTAAAGTGAACCAAAATACACGAAAATTAAAATACTTATATATTTTTTTACTGTTGTGCAGGTGCTACAAATCTTTGGACTGTTCCAGGTCAAATTTGACCCGTATCCATTCCGATGGATTTTAGATCCATCAGCATGGGTCAAATCAAGGAAAGAGGTGGTTTGATGGAATCTTGAAACTGTGAAACTGTACATGCCATGTCTGTGTGTATTTTTATGACACTGTCACATGAACTGTGTGTTCCCACCACAGTTGTTTCTGCAGAAACGGGAATTGCTTGACCTTCACAGACCAGTGAAATAGTAAAACAGCAGAGAAATAATGATCATATATGATGTCACATATCCACATAAGGAACAGAGACCATACAGAGATCAGAGGGTGCCTTGACACAGCACATCTGCAAGCACAAGCACCTGCGATGTGAATAAATAAACTAAAAATAAATCAGTTAAAATCCATTTATTCTGAGCTAACTGAGACTAAATGAACTGCATGCTGAGACTAAAACAAAGATGATGGTGAGGAAGAACTGTCCGGGGGCTCATGAGACTCTAGAAGCACCTGTCCTGACATTTCAGTGAGTGTGGGAAATGGCACTGCCACTGCTTTTAATGCACAGACTAGTTTGCAATAAGTATTTTTTATTGTTTTGTGTTCTCAGTGTTAATTATATTAATTATTAATATTACTAATTCTAGATGTAGTTATGGGGATTTTTTATGATATAACAGTGAGGAGTGTTTAATGGATGCAGTGGTTATACACGGTTATGTAATAAATCCCTGTGGTTTCAAAATGTTCTTGCCATTTTCATTTTCAATAAAATATATTTGAAATATTATGATGTTTTTCTCCAAAAATGAGTATTGAAAAACCTCAAAAATACACCCTCCCTGGTATTTATTCAGTGTAAATGGATCTAAGGTTCCCAGGTTGAAATTGACCCAGACCATACTGTGAATGCCCTTACACCCTGCTCATGAAATATGAAAAACATATAGGGGTTAAATAAATTCTTCAAAAGAAGTAGTTAGTGAAAGCTGCAGGTGTTTTGGCACAGCATGCAGTGATGACCTTGTGATTTTTCACGTAGGAACATCATGTACTTTGTGACTGGTGTCCTTTTTGTTCAGCGTGAAAGGTCTCAACTTTTATTAAACGATCAGGGTGTCAGGTATAACCTCCTGAGACCTGAGCTCCTGTTAGCGAATCATTTTTAATTTCTCCTGGATATTTGTGATTAAATGAACCTGATAGGTAGGTAAACTAAGCTTCGAACAAGAGGTTGTATTTTGTTACATGGTTGTTACTTTGTAAAAAAAAATGTCCTCAGACAGGGACAGTGGGTTTATTTTACAGCATAACACAACAAAGTCAACATGGCTTAACAAAGAATAGAACACAGAATGATGTATAAGGTGCAGCAAAGTCAGAATGTACTGTCCCCATATGTGGACGCAGGGAACAAAGAACATACAAAGATGCAGACTAAACAGTCGTTTTATAATGGCAAAAATACACCAGAGCATTTGGATCATATTCCGATTGCGAAAAATGCCAGACATGACAGGCTTAAAAAAATAAAAAATAAAAATAAAAATAATGGCAAAAATATAAGGCATAAAACATTTAAGAGAGAATACAAAAGCAAAAAATAAGGAACAAATGGCTATGCCAATAAACAACATAAAAAGTAACACTACGAAACCAAGCAATAACCAAGCATTTTACTGGGGACCAATGATAATGATGTGCTTTATCCTGACTGAATTATATTAGTCAGTAATCAGCTGCTTTGGACCCAAGCAATCTAGAAATGCATTTGGACAACAAGGAAAACAGAATTCCAACTTAATCATACAGACAGAATAACATCTATATGTGATTAGATGAAGATATTCCAATGTTTTTAGCATTTCACACGAAGCACATTCTGTTTTTGACAAAGGGAAAACATTCTTTATGTTGTAGACAACATTCTTCCATGTTAAACAAGATAAAGCCATGATTTCCAGATAAATGTATTCTGTGCATAAATAACACAAATTTTTCATTTTCATAAACCTGAGCCTGCCATATTTGGCAATCAAGTCAGACTATGTAGTTCATTTTTTAATTTAATGTTTTCAAAACAGGTATTTTGGTCCCTGGCAGAGAGTCAGTGAAAACAAAAAACAGCCTATAAAAATGTTGCCTTTTAGGACATCTGAACAAGCAATCATTTGATTCTCATTAAAGCAGTACCTGTGCAGAAAGGTGAAATAAGGTGACACATAAAATTGATTGATTCATTTAGGATCTGGTTTCAGTCTAGTTGTTAAATATGCTGTAATTGGCTGTTTTGATGTCCAAATGCTCCAACTATTCCTAAATGAAAATAAACACAGAGGCACAGTGTTAATGGGCCAACTCCAGGTTTTAGAGGTTTAGGCTACAGTATTGTTAAGCTATCATAAACACAGAAGCATACTGTAAGCAATTTCTTTTTAAAAAAATGGTTGCTTCAAATACAGAGACTAGGTCCAAGGTCCCATTTACATGACGTTTCCAGTGGAAACGGTGTTGTTTGGATACATTTCGGCCTCCCGTTTACACGGAGACATTTCAGAAACAATCTCTGTTTAGACGGAGATGCTAGAAACGGTGAAAACGATGTAGTTCCCATTGCCAGGCCACAAGTTGGCAGTGTTTTTTTTGTTTTTTATCGCAAAGCTTGTTTACGCAACATGCGCATTCTTAGAGGGATTCAGTGGGATGCGCAGCAAAGATTTGTTCATTATTTACAAAATGGCCAGTGTGAGAACCTTTGTGCGGACTGACAACGAGGTTAGATTGCTGCTGCACACAACACTAAATTATAAAACTGCAAAAACACAGGACAATATTGACTGGGAATCGTGCTACCCGAAGTACGCACATATTTAAGTTAAAGCATAAGTTAAGTTCTATAGACTGAGCTGCACAAGAAGCGCTCGTGAATCTGTCATTGCGATTGTTGTTCATCTATTACCACATGCGCAGAAAACTGTGGCGATTGTAACCACAGTGAGCATGTGCGAGTGCCCCTGGTTCCAAAAAGCATCGTTTTCATCCGTTTACACAGAGACAGAGACCGGGGCACTCTGGAGGCCGTTTCCAAACAGTATTGTTTTCACTCTATTCTTGTGTAAACGGGAGGCCGAAACAGATCAAAACGACACCATTTCCACTGGAAACATTCTCATATATATATATATATATAAAAAAAATTAAAAATCCCAGCTCGCCCCCTACGGGCGGTCTATTTTCCCTCCAAGCTCGGGTCCTCTACCAGAGGCCTGGGAGCTTCAGGGTCCTGCGCAGTATCTTAGCTGTTCCCAGTATTGTGCTCTTCTGTTCAGAGATCTCGGACGTTGTTCCAGGGATCTGCTGGAGCCACTCTCCCAGTTTGGGAGTCACTGCCCTGAGTGTTCCGATTACCACGGGGACCACTGTTACCTTCACCTTCCACATCCTTTCCAGCTCCTCTCTGAATCCTTGGTATTTGTCAAGTTTCTCATGTTCCTTCTTCTTGAGGTTCCCGTCACTTGGTATTGCAAGTGTTCCTTTGTTTGTCCACCACTACGATGGTTAGCCATCACAAGTTTGTCTGTCTGTATCTGGAAGTCCCACAGGATCTTAGCTCTGTTGTTCTCAACCACCCTTGGGGGCCTGTCCCATTTTGACCTCGGGACTTCCAGGTCATACTCGGCACAGATGTTCCTGTATACTATACCGGCCACTTGGTTATGGCGTTCCATGTATGCCCTGCCTGCTAGCGTCTTGCACCCTGCTGTTATGTGCTGGATTGTCTCAGGGGCATCTCTGCACAGCCTGCACCTGGGGTCTTGCCTGGTGTGGTAGACCCCAGCCTCTATCGATCTTGTGCTCAGAGCTTGCTCTTGTGCTGCCATGATTAGTGCCTCTGTGCTGTCTGTCAGTCCAGCCTTGTCCAGCCATTGGCAGGATTTCTCTATGTCAGCCACTTGTTCTATCTGCCGGTGGTACATGCTGTGCAGAGGCCTGTCCTTCCATGATGGTTCCTGTACTTCCTCCTCTTCTTTCTCAGGTTTCTGCTGGCTGAGGTATTCACTAAGCACCTGATCCTTTGTGGCCATCTTCCTGACGTATTCATGGGTCTTCATTGTTTCATCTAGGACAGTGGTTCTGACACTCACTAGTCCTCGGCCACCTTCCTTCCACTTAGCGTACAGTTTCAGGGTGCTGGATTTGGGGTGAAACCCTCCATGAATGGTAAGGAGCTTTCTCGTCTTAACATTAAGTGGCTTCTATTTCCTCCTTTGGCCAGCTTATTATCCCAGCAGGGTAATTGACAACTGGCAGGGCGTAGGTGTTGATAGCCCGGATCTTGTTCTTCCCATTCAGCTGACCTTTCAGGACTTGCCTTACTCTCTGCAGGTACTTGGAGGTTGCAGCTTTCCTAGCTGCCTCTTCATGGTTCCCATTTGCTTGTGGGATTCCAAGGTACTTGTAGCTGTCCTCAATGTCTGCAATGTTGCCTTCTGGTGGTGTAATCCCCTCAGTTCTGACTACTTTTCCTCTCTTAGTTACCATCCGACTACACTTCTCCCGTCCAAATGACATTCCTATATCATTGCTGTAGATCCTGGTGATATGGATCAGTGAATCGATATCCCGTTCACTCTTAGCATACAGCTTGATGTCATCCATGTACAGGAGGTGGCTGATGGTTGCTCCATTCCGTAGTCAGTATCCATAGCCAGTCTTGTTGATGATCTGGCTGAGGGGATTCAGGCCTATGCAGAACAGCAGTGGGGACAGGGAATCTCCTTGGTAAATCCCACACTTGATGTTGACTTGTGCGATGGGCTTGGAGTTGGCCTCTAGTGTTGTTCTCCACATACCCATTAAGTTTTTGATGACGACTCTTAGGGTCCTGTTGATCTTATACAGTTCTAGGCTGAATGACTGCTCTATCTACCAGTAGCTGGTGTTTTGCTCCCCTGGTCTCTCTGCCTATCCCATTCTGGGCCTCAATCATGTATTGTGCCACATGCCTACTCATCTTAGCTGCTATGATGCCTGACAGGCGTTTCCATGTTGTACTGAGGCAGGGTATGGGCCGGTGGTTGGATGGGACTGGTCCCTTTTGGGGGTCCTTGGGGATCAGGACTGTCCGGCCCAGGTCAGCCATTCTGGATGTGTCTTAGCCTCTAGCAGCTGGTTCATTTGTGCTGCCAGGCACTCATGGAGTGCAGTTAGCTTCTTTAGCCAGTATGTGTGAATCATATCAGAGCCTGGTGCTGTCCAGCTCTTCATATGTGAGACTCTTTCTTGGATTCTGCCACTGTGATGGTTACTGGGGCCTGTTCAGGGAGGTTGCTGTGATCTGCTCTTAGATCCACTAGCCACTGAGCACTGGTATTGTGTGACGCATACTTCTCCCATATGCTCTTCCAGTATTGCTCTGTCTCCAGCCTTGGTGGGGGTGCTGTTCTCATATTGTTCCCCTGCCACTGAGAGTATACCTTGGATGGTTTGTTTTTTTTCCTGGCTTCTATCTCCCTGGTATATCTCTTCAGGTGGTTAGCCAAGGCTCTGAGTTATTGCTTGGCAGTCTCTAAGGCCTCAGGTATGGACAGGATGTTGTACTTCTTAGGCACCACTTTCTTCTTCATCCCACCCTTCTGCAACTCTGAGAGCTGGCTAAACTCCCTCCGTGCTGCCTTGATCTTAGCCTCTAGTCGTCGTTTCCATGGAGGGTACTGCTCCTTATTGCTGTTCATCTTATAGCCAAGCATCTCAAGGATTACTGCTGCCATGTTATACAGTGGTTTCAGTGATGGTGGTGGTAGGGATAGTCCGTAGCTGCATTCGCATCTTCTAGTAGGTCTTCAGAGAGTACTTCACATAGTCTTGGTAGTCGGCGTTGAGGGGTCCAGTTCGCCTTCTTAGCCATGATCTTATCTTTCAGGTCAGCTGCTCTGCTTTTCATTGTACTTGTTGTTATTATTATTATTATTGGGGCTTGATACCCAATCTCGGAGTGTGGGGATGAAATCTCCCCCCTGACCTGTCATCCTGGCTCCCACTTGCCTAAGTATTTGAGTTGTACCTCATCAATCTCTCTCTCTCTCTCTCTCTCTCTCTTTCTCTCTTTCTCTCTTTCCTCTCTCTCTCTCTCTCTCTCTCTCTCTCTCTCTCTCTCTCTCTCTCTCTCTATATATATATATATATATATATATATATATATATATATATACATATGATATGATTTTTTACCTTCTGCCAACTAAGAAAACATGGGAAAAAGCACTGTGGCATTGCAGCAGAGGCTTGGAAACAGGGTCCCTACATCAGACTACAATAAACAAGCTGACTGAAGATTGTATTTTAATGCCAATATTTAAATCTGTCAAAAAAACAAAACAAAAAAAAACATGTAAACAAATAAACAGCAAAAGTGGAGATTTGTCCATGCTTGGCTCCCTCACTAAGTTTTAAAAATCCAAAAACTTCATCATGCAAAGCCTCCACAGTCTTTGCAGTCCAAAAAGAATATTAAAACAAAACATTAGTTTGCCAATAAATCTCATACCAGCTGTGAGGCATGGTGGTAGAAATTCTATGAATTGGGGTCTCTTTGATTTCACACGGGCTCCTGACAATGTTGGGACAATCAACTGAGAGCCTTGTCAGCAGTTGTCCCGTCTCACATGTACCTCACAGATAGTCTGCTTTACATGCCTGGATAGAGCCTGCAGGAGGCAGGACACATGACGCCCACTCGCTCGCTGTGAATTCACCAAATGGACAATTACCTGCACTATTTTTACATGGTTTCAATTAGACATCACACAGACTTTGAAGTAGTGAGCTGGCAGGGGAAAGACCATTTAATGTCTGAACGAACTGAGTCTGACATTTGCATTCTAACATACAGGTCTGCTGGGTAATGTCTACAAAAGTTCAAGGCTGCAGTGCATGTGTGAAGATGGTTTTAGGTACTGGCCTGCCATTGATTCATCTATAATTTTGGCCTCATATCAAAGGGTGCTTGGAGATAATGTGAAGCCATATTTCTAAAGTATTTTACAAGAGCTTTGCAGCAGAATAATGATCCCAAACACATCAGCAAACAAGCTACAACACGAAATGTAGCTTGAAGAAAAATAGGCTGGTTGATTAAAAAAGAAAATGTTGAGTCACACTAAAAAGTGAAAAAAAAAAGCATTACAAGTGAAGGAACATTAGAATATTGGAACAATGATCAAAGATTTCAGAGTCGTCAAAGATCATGGACAATTATTCAAAACACCTACAAGATGTTATTTCTGTTAATGGGAGCTGAGGCCTGTCTGTTGAATTTTTTTAAATTCAAACATTCTTTTAAGTATACGATATGAGACTGAACTGAACGTTTGCCTGTGCAGTTTCCATGACATGTGATCACTTTCCCATGTTACTGAAACTGAAAGGAGTGGCACCTTACCTGACATGCTTTGCTCCATGTCAGGTAAGGTGTGTCATGTAGTAAATCAATTTGGTAGGCATGCTAAGCAAAGAGAAGTAAAAGAAAATTGTCTGACAGAACAAACAGAAACAAAAAATGAACACATAAATGTCAGTCTTGCACCATTTATAATGTAAAGATTACATGAATATTCCTTTTTCTAGAACACTTCTATAGATCCCTTCTTAAATAAAACTAACAGATGGCTGATGAGGAACCAAATTATTTGGAAGACTCCCTGCCTGTCAGTCTACCTGTTAAACTGCTTTCCTTCTTGTAGCTGCCAGGCAATATGCCATAGGGTAACAACTCATAACTGAAATAGTGTCACAGAATTCAGAGTCCAGTAGTGAACTAGGAAGTGATTTTTAGTTGATTTTTTGTTGCAAGAGAAATCTGAAATGGGAGAGGATAAAGTTATAAGATGAGACTTGAGATGAGGAGGAAGAAGATGGCATTTCATTAAGATGCCAGTGGCGCTGTTTCTTTCCTTGAAGTTTTTCCTTTATTGGTGAAGGGGACATTCTCCAACAATAAAACATAGGTATGATTCTTAATAACTTGAGTCTGAAGGTGCAGGCACAAATTTAAATGTCACTCCACAACAGGCAAACAACACTATGACTTCTCTTGTGCTTTTGGTGTACAACGTATATGGTTGGTCACTAGCCATATACGTAAAATGGGATTAGTCGGAAGGGAGATGTACTTCCTGGCCAATTTATTTCATTATAGTGGGAGAATATGGGGGCTTCCACAAGCCGGTGCCCGTTCCCATGTATTTTTTATTGTTTAAATATAAGTTCATGAAAATGTGTTAATTTGTTGGAAGACTTACATAATTACATGCTAATCAATGTATACTTATGAGTACACTATCTTTTGTTTTTTGTACCTTTAAACACATGACTTTCAGATAATGTTCATGTGCTGTATAGATATTTTTTCAGCCTGGCACTTCTTTTGTCCTCCATTTGTCCAGTCTCCTCAAATTTTTTGAGGACATTGCACACTATCCCAAGGTATACCAAGGATTCGACAAATGGAGAATCACCTTGTTGGTGCAAAAATGCAACTTTGTGCCTGTCAAACTGTGTCAAACTATCTTTGCCCTTTTCATAGATTCATCAAAAAAAAGGGAACTAATTATGTGCTTGTTTGAAAGGGTGTTAGCAATAAAGCACATAAATATTTAAAATTGGTTCTTTGCTCAATTTTCTGTTATGGAGGGACTCAAAGACCTCCGGATATAACATCGGTTCATATAAATCAGTGTTAAGTGATTTAGCAAACAAAAATGATCAAGACTGAATAGAAGATGAGTGAAACAGTAGGCAGTGTCCAAAGAAAACCTTTAAAAGACCTTCTGAAAGCCGAGAGAATTTGGCAAATACAAAAAAACTGCATTCACCTTTTTTTTGTATTTGGAAGGACATGCTGTAGCATGCATGGTAGTCTTTTTTTGTTGATCATATTGAGCACTGTTGTTCTTTGTTTTCCACCATAATACGTTAATCCAAATTATAGCCTCAGCAGTTCGGTGACTTGAAATAAAAATTATGCAGTTGTGGTGTAAATTACAATGGATTATCATGAAGAAGTATGTAGTCATGTCCATGATGGTAATGGAATTATGTGCACAATGATCTTTTTAAAACATCCGGTATATATAGTAATTCAATTTCAGTTTTAAAAAATGCTTATGGAAATGGAAACTAAAGTGAGAGCTGCAGTGGACAAGTCACTGGGTCTGGATGGTTTGGGATTTTGAAGAGGGGAACAATGCCATGAAACACGGTAACAGTAAGGCAACAGGAGGAAGAGAATGGCTGCTAATTGGTCTACACAGACCCAGTCCATATGCCCCGTAAAAAAAAACCTGCTGTTTTGTCCATTAGTGAATTTCATTAACCTTGAACATGGAGAATTTGTGTGATGTTTTACACTTTAAAAAGCTGAGTGGGAAACAGAGGGTGTCACCTAAAAGAAAAAGTATAAATGTTCAAATTGATCCGCTTAATGAGAAAAATAAATAATCAGAGTATAGCATTGAGTCAATTAAAAATCTGGGATATTGATCTGGTCAGTTAAGTAGCAGAGGGGATTGTTAATCACTTTCAGCTGTTTTGGTGTTAATGAAATTAACAACATGTGCACTAGAGGGGCAACAATGGGACAACATCCAACAGGACACCTGGACACTACAGAAGTTGCACAGGTAGTCCAACTCCTCCAGGATTGCACATCAATACATGCCACTGCCAGAAGGTTTGCTGTGTTTCCCAGCACAATCTCAAGAGCGGGGAGGAGATTCCAGGATACAGGCAATTACTCTAGGAGAGCTGGCCAGGGCCGTAGAAGGTCCTTAACCTATCAGCAGGGCCGGTATCTGCTCCTTTGTACAAGGAGGAACACGATGAACACAGCCTAAGCTACAAAATGAATGAAGTGTGAATATCTCTGACCAAACAATCAGAAACTGATTTCATGATCAAATCATTGGACCCATTTTCAAATTCTACACCCATGCAGTGGGTCCTGAGTTCTTCCTTCCGGCCTCATGTGGTGAGAGTATGTAGGCAATTCCTGGAGGATGAAGGAATTAGATAGAGCACGTCTGGGACATCATCTTTCGGTCCCTCGGGTGCCGCCAGGTTGCACTTCAGACTGTCCTGGAGCTCAGTGACACCTTGGTCCAAATCTGGGAGGAGATCACAATCTGTCGTCTCATTAGTAGCATGCCCTGACATTGTCAGACATGCATACAAGCATGATGGGGGCCATACAAACTACAGATTACCATTTTGAGCTGCTCCAATGACATTTTGGCAAAATGGACAACCCCAATGCATCATCTTTTCACTCTGATTTTCAGGGTGTCTTTGAATTCAGCCCTCTGTAGATTGATAATTTTCATTTCCATCAAATGACGTGGCATCCCCTCTTTCCAAACACATTACTCAGTCCAAATCAGTACAGATTTCCAGCATGATTTTTTTCTCATGGAAGTCTGATGTGTTTTCAAAGTGTTCTTTTTGTGTGTGTGCGTGTGTGTGAGGCACGTATGGCCAGCAGTACTTGTGTTCTGGCCATGTGCTTGAAATCCAGGCTTTTACTTTTCATGATTTAAATGCACTTGAATATTTGAAGGAAAAGCTTGCAACTCTGGAGGCCAAATGTTCCCCACATCATGCGTTTGAAAAATGAAAAATGTTCAACCAAAGAAAAATATTGCTTCAAGTCCAAACATCCCAAAATGTAAAGGTATGGCTCGACCCAAACTAAAAATTCACTCATTATTGATCCACAATGATGTAAGCTGAAAATCCACTGAAGTCTGAAAAATGATGAAACCCATAGTTAGCTTTCATAAGTGCACCTCAACTTGTTTTTTCCCCATTCTGCCATTATTTCAGTTTCTTCAAAATCCTGATTAGATTGTCCATACCTATAATCTAAAAGATCAAAATACTCTAAGAGTTCAATTGAAAATTTTAACTGTGCCAATAGTTTTAACAAACTACATGAAAGACAAAGGCTTCCATCTCTTTGACCTCATTAATGTTGAATCACCTGTACTGTCTAGCCAGTGAAAGCTGACAAGTGCTGGATAATGAGAGCAGGATTTGTGTTTCAGCCTTGTGGTCATTCCTGCTCTGCATCATAGCTAGTAAATTGTAAAATTCCAAACAGTAACAGCAACAAACCTCTACTGGTTGCAGGATACAAGTCTGGACAAGAGCTCACCCACACATGCTGAGTAATTCATGACGAATGTGACAACTTCACAAATGTGCCAGAACACCTGAGGCCTTGCCGTGATGCATGCATCAATTTCCGTCAGATACCAGCACATCATACCTGCTATTATATACGGCACACACTGCCTGCAGGAAGGTGATATTGAGCTCAGACTGTAACAAAATCTTTCCAGTGAAATCAAAAATTGGATATTAAAACTGTGAAACGAGGCCAAAAATGTATTGTCTTGTTTTGTTAAATTGCCAGGCTTCTTGTGTCACATGGGAATGGAAGATGGAATGATAAGGAAGTACTGATGAAAGATGATGTGTTATTGCATGCATCTCTAGAACTGCACATAATTTATCATTTGTCTAGCTGAGATCTTGAGCTGTTTCCAAGGCGCGCTTCTGCCAACAGATTTTTCTATTTCCATGAATGCTTTTTTCACATGGTGCCCAGAGTTTCACTGAGTTTCCCATTATTCAACTGCTGGATGAAGTGCATTATGTAACAATCGAGTAATCAGTAATGATCGCTTGTATGTTTTTTTCTTGTATACTTCTAGCCTGCTGAACTGACATGCAGAGCTGTAATCCCACACTCTTACACCCCTTTCAAACAAAGGCAACAATGGTTAGCTTTATTGTCCTTTTAAATAGATTTGAATATATCAGATTACGTTTCCTGTGTGTATCTTTCTTATTAAAGAAATCCATACCTCATTCCTAAATGTAGGTACAGCAGAAAATTGCATCAGGCTCTTTTGTGGCAAGCTCAGCTTCTTTATACTTTAGATATAACAATTAAATGACTTGCAAATATTTTATGTAAACAGTATTTTCCCACTTCTTATATAATCTTAGTAGGTTTCTAGATTGGGATACTGATATTGTTTGATATGTTGGTGCATGTGTTTATACAGTATTTGCTGCATAGCTTTTTCACTTTTGTAACATATCTTTTCAGCGTGTCTTCATGTGATATAGCCCCGCATTGTTTGATATCCTTTAAACATAACAACTATCTATGGCATTTATTGTAACGTTTAGGAATCTAGGAAATTCCCAAGCAAACGGATTGCTGTTATGTATTTTGTCATGACTGCTGCGCCTGAGGAAGAAAAAGACCGTGAGAAAGTGGATGAGGAAGAAGGCGTGTCAAAAGGTGTGCCTGAGCTCTTGTGTTTGTGTGACGCCAGCTATTGTACTGATGTGACCTGCTGCTGTATAAAAGGCAAAGGCATAATCTATCTGGTTTAAGGTATCAGCTCAGTGTGCCTAATAGTTCCAGCTGGCGTATAATTGCTTTCAGTCCTTGATTTCAGCACTTTTCTCAGCTATGAAGATGAAGAATCTTCTTTTGGGAGTTATTCTTGGACTTCTTGCTGTTGTCCATTCAGCACCTGTTTATAGTAAGTGACAGATGTCTATCTATCTATCTATCTATCTATCTATCTATCTATCTATCTATCTATCTATCTATCTATCTATCTATCATATCATATCTATCTATCTATCTATCTATCTATCTATACTATATATATCTATATATATATATATATATATATATATATATATATATATATATATATATATAAATATATATATATAAATGCTATTATTCATTGATGGTGAATCAAAAAAAAATGGGCAGTTTGATCATTTCCATCTCAAGGTTTAGGAGGCCAGAGATATGGGTGTTCAGTCTCAGACAAAGTAACGGTTTTATATCAACCTCTGAAATTTCAGTAATTCCTGTAGCGCCCTTTTCTTTATCCCATTAGTCAGCACTTCTCCTGCTGCCAGCTAAGTTTTTCTTCATGTTTCAGGTATAACGCTTCCTTTAAGAGTCTTATTTCTTTGTTAGTGCACAGCTCACACTGGCGCAGCTAGATTACACACAGAAGTCTTTATAAAATGATCTGTTCCAGGTCTGTTAATGCGTTTGTCTTGAAACCAAAGATCAGCAAAGAGCTGTTGGTCACATTTGGGCACCCAGTAATCTCAGCAGAGCTGAATGTGACTGGGCAGAAATGCATGGTGGAGATGTGTGTTTGACTCTGAGGCTTTTCTTTCTTTCTTTCTTTCTTTCTTTCTTTCTTTCTTTCTTTCTTTCTTTCTTTCTTTCTTTCTTTCTTTCTTTCTTTCTTTCTTTCTTTCTAAAATTAATGATTTCTAGAATATATATTGTTTTATTACTTTAGTTATACTGTTTTCTTTATCTGTGTATAAGTGGCATTTAACAGCACTAAACATTTAAAATAAAGAAAAAGTTTTGGTGGAACTGCTAACAATTCAATTTAAACTCCAAGATACTGTTAAAATAAAGTCTAATAAACAGCAGGTAGCTGCAGGCATAAAGTAGTGTAAAACTGATATATTTAAGTAAAGAAACACTTAGGCTAAATGTTTTCTATTCACCAGTTATTATTGTGGTTTACCATAAAATATATAGCACTTCCTTCCTTCCTTAATGACACAAAATCCTATCAATGGCTTCCTTCCATTTGAAACAGAGAAAACGTGTTTGCTGTGGTGTACTGGGTGTGTCAGTTATTAAAACCGATGCTTTGATGAAGCGGCCTCTCTTTGTTAACTCACTAATACATGATTAGTCCCCCAGGTTAATTATCACTGTCTCTCACCACACCTTATCAAAGCAGGTCACACAACAAGTTAACACAAGACTTTGGGCTGGAGCGAGTAAACTCTGTGTGGTCCTTTTTGTGTTTAACAAAGCTTTGTAACTTTCCTCTCCACTCACGTCAGAGCCGGTAAGTAAACACTTAAAGATGATCCATGGATTTTTCCTTTTTTTCTTTGTCCCAGATGTGACCCAGGACCCTGCCAAAGCCGACGAGACCTTTCTCAAGGATGCCATGACGGAGGGGTTCATCATCGACCCTCCCCCTACGCTTACAACTGAATCACCCAAAATGAATACCACAGTTCAAGCATCACAGCAGCCAGTTTCTAACTCTGAAGACATGATTGAGGGCAGTGCTGCAGGAGAGACCACCGACACGTCAACAACCTCCATTTCACCGTATGCAACCACACCACGGCGTCTTTCACGTGCTCAGATCTCTGAATCCACAGAGGGTCACATGTTTGAGGGCAGTGGTTTAGGAGGGCCCAGTGATGAATCAACGACCTCCTTCGTGCTTGATACAGCAGCAACTCCGAGTGTCACACATGCTCCAACCTCTGGCTTCACAGAAAGTTACATACTCCAGGGGAGTGCTTCAGGAGAGTCTCCCTTCTTTCTCCATTCTACCACAACTTCAGTGCCAAGTGAAGCCCGGTCAGGCATTACTTCAAAACACACTGCCAGAAACTTGAACACCCTGCATGCTGGTTCAGGGTCTGGAGAGGTGACCGAAACTAATGCGAGCTCCGCTATGACGGCTAAATACATCCCAGAGCCTCCCATTGTACCAGTAGGACGAAAACAACATCTAGAATTGGGCAAACCACAGGAGCCAGCTGTTAATACAGGTAACCATCTTGTAATTATCAATTTTCTGTTGAATTGTTTAAGGATGGGTTTATGATTCTATTTTTTATGTTCATTTAAATTTAAAAGCACAGACGCAGAAGATGGATTCTGAACCGACACATAAAGGACACGTTACACCCGGTGAGTCAGACAAAAAACATGTAATAAACCACATGTCTGCATGATTAATACTCTGATTTAAGTCATTCCATCTTTATAACACAAACTGTGCCATATGTCCAGACTGGATCATCATCCTTGGCTTTATTGTTGGGGTTGCAGCACTTGTAATGCTCTGTGTTGCCATTGCCACCAGACACAAGTAAGACTCAAATATCAGAAAACCGAACAATGCGTTTGACTAGATCTCCTTTGAACACAGAATTAAATTCCTGCTCTTCCTTATGGCACAGGTGGAATCAAGCAAACCAGGCAACAGTGGCTACAAGTAACTCCTCAAACCAGCAGAGGGAGCAAGAGATGGAAACTTTTCTGCCCAGTGACAAGCCCAAGGAGAATGGAAATTCAGTGTACACTGTCATTCCCCTGGAAGATCTTCAAGAAAATGGTCCATCACAATGAGGTTCAGAAACAGAACCTTTAGAGGATCAAGAGAGAACCACAAGACTCTGTTTGAAGCACAATAATTTAAAAGAGGAACTGTCGAGACTGTTGAGCAAAAGGGGCTTTGTGGACTTGTACACCTCTAATCCTGGAATGAATGAGAACCGTGTTTTTTTCTGTTTGTTTGTTTTTTTTTTCCCCACTGTCTTTAAAAACATTTCATGAGACCTTTAGCTGCAGCAAATTTTGGTTAATTTATTGCCTCATTGATTTTAAAAAAAAATTCATATTCTTATGTGTTGGTCAGGTAATCTGGTAATTTATTTCAAATGGAACTAAATTTGCTGCAGAATTTTTTGTGGCTTTTCTTTGTAATTAATGTGGTTTCCTTTTTTCTAGTTGAAAAAAATGTGTCATTTGTTGCGATATTATGGTAATAATCTCATTGAAGACTACCTTGTGGACTGTAACTTATATTAAGCTGCTCTGCTGTTTTCATTGTGGAAGCTTGGAGTACTGAACAAGTACTACATCTAGTTCCTCTTCACAGCACTTTGTGCACTGTGGTAGCATGCACTTATTAAACATTCATATGCTGCATCGCATCCTCCCTCGTATGAGAAATAATCACAACAGCAGCTCATCAGTAAACATTTATTTGCTTCCAATAATCTTTACACACATGTATTAAAACATTTACACACTTTCAGTCCATTTGCCAGACAAATATTTTTGTTCTTATGAGAGTGAATTTAGTATAAATCCCTTCAATCCTACTAGCATTTAAACAGTCACAGTTTTGCATTATGATGAATGGAAGGAAGGAAATATTTAATGCATTCTTGGACCAATATGTGTACAGAATCCAAAAAGACGATACAAAATAGGAATTTAAGTATCTAACGATGGTACAGTCTTACATGTTTATAGAAAACACTTGCTACAGTAGGCCAGATGACTAATAACATATCATAAACTAGAAGAATGACCAATAACAAATGAATGGGGAAGTGATGAAATGAATTAATTATGAAATATTATTTATGAAGACTCCTCCTAAGCCACATGGCTTACTGGCATGACCTGTATCCTCACACCCCAACACTCCATTAACCTGCTCAGAATCCTTAAGTAAATATGCAGTGGGTCAGTAACAATATGTACTCACACAGAGTGAGAAATATTGGACTTGAAACATAGTGGTTTTTCTTCAAACAAATACATGTAATGCATTTCTTGTTAATAAATAACCCTAAGTTCACAACCTAGTGAGCTACCTAATGGCCCATTAAAGAAAAATTAACATTGTTCTAGCATTGTTGCATAATTGTATATAGTTATAATCGTTATAGAAATGTTTTACATAGCAAAAACCATTATGATGACAAAAATTCAAATCTATACATTCGATTTGTACACATTTTACCTAAAGAGAGTATATACACAAAGTGCAAGCAGGCACTTTAAACATGAAGATATATAAGCTTC
This sequence comes from Pterophyllum scalare, assembly GCA_024447675.2. Classification (NCBI taxonomy): domain Eukaryota; kingdom Metazoa; phylum Chordata; class Actinopteri; order Cichliformes; family Cichlidae; genus Pterophyllum; species Pterophyllum scalare. Next base: position 98,081 of record JAMQGT020000213.1, on the reverse strand, counting down.
TGCTCATATGAAAAAGAAATAAACAATCCAGTTTTACCTAGCTTTGAATGCCAGAGTGAAACTCAAAAAACATATTCAACCAACATCCAGTGACCTTGTTACAGCGTCAGATTTAAGCGAGTGCTGGAGGCAGAATTTAGTGTGCACTTGCTAAACAGACGTGACCGTAGCTAATTAACACTAGGTGTAATTTCAGGCTGGTTACTTACATCTAAATCTGTTGTGTAAACACTACAAAAACCCAGCGAAGAAGGCCCAGCCATCCCTGCTCACAAAACGTGAATTATTCTCTTCCAACAACAAACTTTTATCCAGAAATGCTTCAGTGATCGTGATCATACTAACTGCACTCTGCAGGTGACATCATCAAGGCAAGGTTGTCACATAACAAAGAAAAAAAAGAGGTTTGAAATAAAACACTGGACAATGCACTGTTCTGTTGAGAGTTTGAGAGACATCCCACTTTGTTTTTTCTCATTAAACCTCCAATTTCTTTTTTTTTCTTTTTTTTGGTTAATCTCCCACACGCTGTCTCAGAAACACACTCTTACACACATGATTTCCAGGACACAGGCAGACATTTGATTATTGACAGAAACTCATGTTTTCCATACACACAAAAAACCAAAAACAATAAATAGATAAATAGATGAATAACTGGGCGGACACCATTTATGTAATCTGTTTTGAGCTTTACTCTCTGCAACACATTCTGTACTTTTTGTTGCTACATTTAGAGGCCACACTCTCTGCTCTTAAGTCCTAATCTTGACTTATCAGCTCTGACCTTGTGTGTGACATCAGGGAATAATCCCATGAGTTGAACAGTCAGAGATAATACAGTGCTTAACTGCCCTGCCCTTTCCTCGCAATTCAACAAAAAGTTTGCTCAGTTTATTTTCTCTTTGCCATAAACTTAGTTTGAAAGATGTTGAACCTTTGTTCCGGACAACAACCATTCAGTACTAAAATCTGTCAGATTTTGATGTCTTTTGAAGCATCCCTCTCGCCTGGTCCATGTATTTAACTTAACCAGCAAGGCCATCAGTCACACACCATCCTTAAAGCTACAAAGAAAATGCTTTAGTACAAAAGAAAAATGGGATGTTGCACAAAGGAGAAGTTTTTTGTTGTTGTTGACAGGACAGGTGGCTTGCAGCAGCACCAAGTAAGGCCCTGAGTGTTGTCAACTCAATGTTCTCTCTACACGTGCACGAAATGCACAAGTTTATTACAGTTTGTGTAGAATTTATACAAATACAAGCTCTATAATATCGTTCAAAGATTTGGTCCATTCAGTTACGCAGACGGGTAGCTGAATTTTCAAAAACTGGCCGACAGTTTACCTCCCCTCAATGCTGTCTTCCGGTTATGTCTTCTTGTTAATATGCTTTCTTTCTGTTGCTCTTAATATTTTTGTAGCTGTGTCGGCAGAAAGTAAAAGTAAAACTTGTGTAAGGTGCAGCGGCATCTCAATCTGCTTTACCCGCACTTCCATGGGTCTTCCTCAACAAGAGAGAACTCTGCAGTGTTGCCATTTTTGCCCATGGTGACCTGTAAGCAATTATCAAGAACAACTAACTATTGTGACAAAGGCACCATTACTGACAGACTGTCGGTGGTTGGGAGCAGAGAAACCATTGCTTGGTTACATTTAGGCCATTGACCTTGGGGTTGAGTTTAGTCATCAGTCCCCGACAGAGAAAAGCATGTTGTCATACAGTGATAGAAAAATACATTAAATCTTTTTTTTACATGTCATCTTTTCCAGAGTTGGCCATGTATTTAATGGATTCTCTCCCCAACCGAATTACAATAATGATGTTTATCATTATATAGGCAGTGAATGTGAATGAACACAGTTTTTCTGTTGTTTGTTTAGAAGCCTAGCTACGATATAGACAGGAGGCATGAAATAGGCATTTCGTAAATGAATGCATCATTTTTGGATGGATATGGAGAAAACAGCAGTCTTTATGTATACCACTGGCTAAAACCACTTTTTTTTAGTAAAAAGAATTTGGTCAGGGCTGCCATAAATACATGTCCAATTAAATAAACAAATGGAAAAAAAAGGAAAGAAAGAAATACATGCCACAAGAAAATGTATCAGGTATTTTAAAATAATAAAAACAAATTATAATATCAAAATGAACTTTTTTTTTTGTTGCTTTTGATAAACCTGGTATCACAAAAACTGCTTTTTCATACGATCAACAGGTGAATAAATAAATATAAAAAAATATTTATTTAGCTTTTCACCATTTTAAAGACATCATTTTTCAGTCAAAAATGACTTGTACTATTAACATAGACACCAACAGACCAACATAGGAAGCCACACAGAAAAGAGTAACAGACACAGAGAAGAACGACAAACACACAGCTGGGAAGGATTCGCTACATACACGTCTCTATGTCCGTTAATGTGAAATGTACCTTGCAGTCGTCTATCAAGACTGAGTTGTGGTGAGCGTATACATTCTGGTTGGTGTTATTTTCAAAGAAGGATTGTGTCTTTGCCATCTCAAAGTCATCCATCCGGGTCTGTTGGGCGTCAAAAGTGTCGAGCTCGTCTTTGGAAAGGTGATACACGATACCTGCTCCATAGGAGTCCCCAACCACATTGACAGAGGTACGGAAACGATCCCTACAAAAAAAAGAGAAAGAAAAGGAAAAGAAAAGAAAGCACTAGATAAATAACACCATCCATCCACCCATCCATCCATTTTCTACTGTTGTGGGGGCAGCAGCTTAAGTAGAGAAGCCCAGACCTTCCTCTCCCCAGGCACCTCCTCCAGCTCATTCAGGCATTTCAAGGCCAGCTGTGAGACATAATCTCTCCAGCATGTCCTGGGTCTACCCTAGGGCCTCCTCACAGTAGGACATACCTGGAACACCTCACCCAGGAGGTGCCCAGGAGGCATCCTAGTCAGCTTGAACCAACTCAACCGTCTCCTTTTGATGTGGAGGAGTAGCAGCTCTGAGTCCCCGCCAAATGATTGAGTTGATGACTCTGTCTCCGATGGAGAGACCAGTCACCGTTCGGAGAATGCTCATTTCCGCCGCCTGTATCCACAATTTCATTCTTTTGGTCACTGCCCAGAGCTCGTGAACATAGGTGAGGATCTGGACATAGTTTGTCTGGTAAATCAACAGTTTTGCTTTTACGCTCAGCCCTTTCTTCACCACAGTGGACCAGTATGACATCTGCATCACTGCAGAACAAGACCCCAAGATACCTAGACTCCTTAAATAAGACACTTTCATGCTTTTTTTTTTAAATTTATTAAAATGGATTTTTAGCTTCCCGACTAGCAAGGCAATGTTGGTTCAAGCTGAAATGCTTCGAGAACAGAGAGGTGTGGCCTACATGAAATTTTGTGACAACTTGACTTATTACCAAAAGTCTGACAGTAGCACCATTGTCTGGTTTCCATTTTTGCAATGGTTTTCATGCTAATTTCTCATATACATTGGAGAAATTGAACACGATGCTGGCGTGTTAGCACGCTAGCACATTAACAAGTGCAAACTGACAGTGACTAAAGCCTTCTGGTCTGCGGCCCCACTGCCGTTAGGATCAGAAGCGTGGTCAAAGTCATCAGTGCCAGATTCCTTTTGGCTTTCACAGGCTACAACAGAGCAAGTGAACTGTTTATGCAGTTACGGAGTGCAAACAACTTATATCCTTCATCATTCCCCATGTACGAATTGCAAGTGTTTGAACCCATGTTGACAACTGGATTGCAACAAATGAAAGGCCCTCTCTAGAGCTACTGTAGTGTTTTATTTTATTTTATTTATTGTATTAACATGGCAGTGCCACATCATGGGCTCAGACCCACTTCCTATGTTGACATGAAGGGCTTGTTCCAGCCTAAAGAAAACAGCCAGTAGTAAGTGGTGATAATATACCAATAGAATCACAATTATCAATACTAAATAATAATAATAATCTTGGAAACTTGCCCTTAAAGGTAGGCTCATCCATTACTTACGTAAATTGATGAAAGGATACTGACTTGCATAAAACTTTGGATACTTACAGCCTAATTTTTCCAGCATCTACATGATACATGTAAATGGGCAAGTGTGTAGGTGGTAGAACTTCATTCCCAGTTGCAATCAGTGCCAGTGCCTTTTGGCTTTCGCAGTATATTAATGTTGTTAAATCTTTTCCCAATCAATACAAATATTTCACTGTGTGGGAATGACTGAAATGAACTGTTTTTCATTAGAAAACTTAAAACCCTGACAACCAGAGTTGCAGAAGTGTTTACACCCCCAAAGCATATGTTAGAGGCCACTGTACTTTCTACATCAGCAAAAACCTGTACATACAAATGATTACATTAGCATATTTGTCACTACTGTGCTGCTGTGGAATTTACCAAAAAAAAATTACCAAAAAAAAAAAGTGTTTAATACATGGTGGGCAGGACTTCTTCTCAGCATGGTGACATGATTATCTGAATCTTATTAAATAAAGTTAAAGATAAACCAAAAGTAAGAAACTTAAATGGTATTGAAATATGTCTGCATGTTTTTGGTGATGATAGCAGTGATGATGTGGAGCTCACAGAAGCCAGTCGACAGCAACCAGGAGGCTGATGTCCTGAGTGGGCAGCCCCACTGCCGTTAGGATCAGAAGCATGGTCACAAGTCCAGCACTCGGGATGCTGGCTGCTCCAACACTGGCCAGGGTGGCGGTCATGCTAAACAGGACACAAATTAAACTCTCAGCAGGAGGACAGATCACAGGCTACAATCTTTCAGCACACCCATCTCCTTACTCTTTGTACACAGTTTATACCGTAAATCACTACGGGGGGGGGGGCAGGAGTATACACTGTCTCAGTAAACTCAAACCATAAGCTTACTCTATGCTATTGAACTGTGAAATGTAGATGGATGATAAAAAAATTTGGACATCATGACGACTCTGTGGGTGCTTATTAAAAGCATTTCCTCCCTTGGTTGATCAAAATCTCCCATAGGCTGTGGTATGATTGGTACTGCTCTCATGCTTATCAAAAAACTCGCTGTGTTCTATGGACAGGAGGACTCCAGCCTTACCTTACAGTAACAATCTGGCCCCAGTCGAGGCTGATCCCATTCATCTGAGCGATGAAGATGGCAGCGACAGCCTCATAAAGTGCTGTGCCATCCATATTGATAGTGGCACCCACTGGGAGGACAAAGCGTGTCACCCTCTTGTCAATGCCCAGGTTTTCCTCTAAGCATCGGAACGTGACAGGCAAGGTACCGGCACTGTGGCAGATAAAACAGGGAGCAGCTCATTGATGTGGCAGTCATGAAGAGCATGGAATGAGATTCAGTTTGCAGACTGTGCACTTGATATGGCACTAAAATCTTACAGGACTGAAGAACTGCAACAAATTATAGACTCTCTGCTGGGAATAAATTTGCCTGCATCACTCATTATATTCCATTAATTTTTAAATGTAATTGCACTAGTCTTCCGTTCAAAATGGAAAACATTTACTCTGAACTATGGTAATTTGATTCATATGAGGAGCTTTACTTTGGAAAAGAATCAAAAACATTTCACTTTCAAGTCTGAACTTCACAGAGATAACCACAGCTGTGACTCCGCAGTGGTTTTACTTGTTTTAGTCTGAAAATCAAGTGTTTATTCGAAGCTGGTGGAATGGTGAGCAGGAAGGAACTTGAAAAAGCTGAGCACACCTCTGTGGAGGAAAGAGTGTAACTGATGCCATTAATAAAACATGAAGGAAAGGAAAGGTTTCCCACATGGAGGCAAAGTGAGAAACTGGTGCTAGTAAGATAGCGCCACAGTTATTGCTCCAAAAAAGTTACCCTCATCTGTGTGCAGCTGTATATATATATATATATATATATATATATATATATATATATATATATATATATATATATATATATATAAAAATTTGTAATACTGTGGCCTTAGGTGTCTACAAAATGAAACACACAAACGCAGACATCCCTCGTACCTGGACGCTGTTCCCAGTGCCGTGACCCAAGCCTGGAATATGCCCATAAAGAACTTGAAGGGATCTTCTTTTACTATTATAAAATATATCAGCGGGAGAAAAATTCCTCCATGGATGATAAGGCCCACTATCACAGTAATCATGTACATCCCCAGTTGTCTTGCGACCACTTCCAAGTCAGCAATAGAGATGATCTTTCCACAGATGAGGCAGGCAATACCAACAGGGGAGTACCTGAAGATAGATTATAGAGTATTTTGGTTATGAATAGTATCTCAGATGCAGGGAAATTGTCTGTAGTATACAGTAGAGATCCTAAAACAAGTTGCTTAACATGCCATACAGTACAGAAATATATATTTTTCAAGAGAACAAAATATTAGAAATAGGCAACGCACTTTTGCTGTGATTTAACAGCTTGTTGTTCAAGTGTTTTGATAGTGTACGGGGCTCCTGTATTTACTCTAAAGTCTTTTTTCAAGCTATAATGTTTCCTATGACAGGGTGCTTTATGCCAATAACAGCTCTTTTCAATCCAGATCATGTCAGTTGTATAAAGAGTGAAAATACTTATTATGGAAAGTAAGACAACTAGTTGAAATGCATCAGGAACTTTCCCCCAGGGAATTTTAGTAGAGAGGGGTGAGGCGTTTTGATGTTTCATTTTTGCCTCCAGCTGTTTTAACCTTATGTGGAACAATGCTTGTGATGGACTAAACTTACCACATAATTGCACCAACGAGCCGCATAACAATCTCATTCAGCACGTTGAAAAACTCCAACATTAGCTTGGCCTTCTCACCCATTTTCCCCATAATAACTCCAAAAGCAACAAAGAATCCAATTAAACCTATAAGACACAGAATATGCTAATTTAGTAGAAATTAATGAAAAGTTAATAATTCTTCTTGGAGGAAGAATTATTCAGACATATCAACCAGACAGCAAAGCAAACATTCTACTATGTACAGCATCTATTTTTGCAGAATAATATAAAGTACATCCCTCATATATTGTAGTCAAGTCTAAAGCCACATTCAGCCAATTGTAAAGTCAATTTTACAATTGTCCTTTCAAACTTTTCACCTACCCAGGACATTCATCCCACTCTTGAACTGAAGCGACCTTTTGATTGTGAACTGCGGAGGTGCTCTGGTCCTATTAGTGGGCACTGGTACTTTGGTGGTTACGGTCTGGATCTGGACAGTGAGCAAAGGAAACAACAAACAGTTGGAACAACTGGCATGCGAATCAGATTTTATGTGCTGGGTGAAGAATTTCTGTGACACCCCTACCTGCTGGAAGCAGGCCTGCACTAAGTTCTCTGGGAAAAGATTTCGGATGAGATCAAATAAAGCATCCACGCTGGACACCTCGTCATTTTTCTTTCCCTGTCCAAGATTGGCCCTGAGCTTGGGGTTCCCAGGATGAATGGCCAGCACCAGGATCACGCCTAGGACAGCCGCGATCACCGTTGTCGACATATAGTACACCATGGCCCTGGTGCCTAGTCGCCCACTGGATTTGGCATCCAAACCAGCTAGTCCTGATGGCAAAGCATGTTTTACAGGAAATAAAGTAAGTTTTCAATGTCAAAATTCCCTTATAATGAACATGAGTGAAAATAGGAGATCTAAGCTGTTCTGTCATTGAAATAATCAGCTACTGTGACCACATTGCTAAAGTATTTCCAATCAGAGCAGCATGTGGTATGTGAGCTGTAAAGCCCTGCTTCATGAAGCTTATATACAGATGGGGAACTAATAAAATAATTTAAAAACATTAAGTGTGAAGCAATGTAGGGTGATTACGTGTCACCAGAACAGCTCGGCTGCACAGTGGCACTTTCAAACTTTGGATATTCCAGTATTTGATGATTAAATGGTCGCAGTGAAGAGTGCTGTCTGTCACAAAATGTCTTCATCATGGAATAAAGCTGATGACTCAAAACACATTTGTATTGATTTGATGTGACCATTTCCTCTAAGGGGGTGACTCGACCCATCCTGGCACAGTGTAACAGAGGTAATTAAGATGTGAGGTGACGATAGCAGATGTACAGCGCTTAATACATTTATTAGACCACCTGTCATAAGAACAACAAAACACAAATACTTTAGAAATCTGTCAAGATCTTATTTAATACTAAAAATTAGATTTTTTATTGTGCAAATATCAAACTGAATTCACTTTTTTAAACCCAAAGTTGAACACTGGACCTCTCTGAGAAGCAGTGATTTTTTAAAATTCGTGGTTAACAACAATAATTATATTTTACCATTAAAAATATCATTTTGATTAAAGCACCTCCAAATACTGGTTGATTAACCATTTCATAAACATAAAAAGGATTTTGAATTATCAACGCCGTTAAATGAGAGCCGCTGCGGCACAAACCTTACGCTGGATGGTGGTCTCATAAATTTATTAAGCACTGCATCGGCCTGTGAGAACAAGGTTTGCAACTATTTTGGAGGAACAAAAGCAAAAGGAAACATAACTGCTATAAATAATGCTGGAATATTTTAACAAGAAATGTGAGAAAAACAATTAATCCTGATATGTTCAGTATCATATGCAATGTTTCCATGTAATTCCAGTTTTCTTGAAAGTACTTTGATTTCTGTTGTTGTGACCTCAGATATTTCTGAAATTAATCATATAGCAATATAAATTGAGTCTATTAAGGTAAAAAGCTACAAGGCATTAAAAGGGAAAAAAAACCTGTCTATGTTACAGTCATTTGCTCTTTAATTTGCATATATTCTGCTCAGCATGTTCAAACTATTGTCTATATACTGTACACCAGTGCAACTTTCAGCTCTAGTTTTATTTTTAAAAAAAAGCTGAATGTGGTTTATGGTTTCTCTAAAAATAGGTTCCAATATAGAAAAACAGTAACACCTGTGTGCTAGTGCAGTATGCAGTCAACAAAATCTGTTTGTGTGGCTCATTTCCTCCCACTGTTTTTTTTTTTTTTTTTTGTCAAAATGCAAAAAAAGGAATTTTAAGAAGCATTTTTCTTTACCAGTTTGCCAGGAAAAAAAAACAAAAAAACACCCACTCTCACATCTCTGCTGTTGCAGCTCAACTCCCAGGTAACAAGAAGCACCGCATGACCTCATTTCACGACAGTTGTCAGCAAATTCTGCAGAACATCGCATGTTTGAGTTACTGTGCCTCACCCACCTGTGACCAGACTGGAAACAACAAGAGGCAAAATAAGCATCTTCAGCATCCTCATTAGGATCTCCCCAGGGAGCACAATGATCATTATAACATCAGGAGGGAGAGGTGATATGTGCCGCAGAAGCATTCCGGCAATAGAACCCAGAAACACACCTGAGACAATAAATAAATAAAAAATAATTAAAAACACAGAGCCAGGCCTCATGTGTGGCTTAGTAATAAATATATATTTACACATAACTTTGCTCATTAGACATTTGTATGACATCACCTATCATCCAAGTGCTATGGTATTACTTGTAGATAGCTGATAATGTGTGAAAAAGCAAACTTAATAAGGTTACTCATTACTGTAAAGTAATAAGACCAACACTGTTATCAAATTCAGTCTAAATATTTTCCTGTAAGCAGCTTTGGAGGAGAAAAGAGCTGAAGAGGATGACACAAAAAGTATTGAAGCTGGTGAGCTTTTCTTTTTATAAATTGAAATTAACTTTCAAAGTTGTTAACTCATTTTAGTATTTTGCAGTGCAGTCTAAAGGTGACACAACCAAGGCAGTCATGGCTGCTTGCTGGTTTGACATCAAGAAAGAAGCTGTGAACATTTATGCATTTAAATGGTACTTAGTAGGAGAGCACAGTGAGAGCACTGATACAGGAAGAAATTCAGAGATTTAAAAGGCTGGGCTGCATTCTTATATTGAGTCTAGTGTGTTCTAGTTTTGTTTTACCCCCCACCCCCAAGGAGTAGGTTGATTTTCTCCCAATACTCTTAGGTTCCTCTCACTGCCCAAAGCCATGCAGTAAAGGTCAACTGCAGCTGCTTCAATGTTTGGAGCCAGGTGTTGAAATTCTCCACTGACTGCATAACCTCAAGGCATGAGGAGAAACACCTGCCTCTTATCTCACCTAACAACTGATCAGCTGTGGGCTCAACATGAGGAGGTTTGACTGGATAGATTTTTTTTTTTTTATGGGAAAGATGCATGGTGGCGTGGTGGTTAGCACTGCTGCCTCAGAGTTGAGAATACCACACGGAAGGCCTGGGTTCAATTCCACCTTGTCTCTGTGTGGAGTTTGCATGTTCTCCCCATGTCTGTGCAGGTTTCTTCCCACAGTCCAAAGACATGCACTTACTAGGGTTAGGTTAATTGGAAACACCCATAGGTGTGAAGGAGAGCATAAATGTGAGTGTGTCTGTTGGCCCTGTGACAGGCTGGCAACCTGTACAGGGTGTACCCTGCCTCTTGCCCTATGTCAGCTGGTATAGGCTCCAGCCCACCCAAGACCCTGAACAGGAGAAGTGGATGGATGGGATGCTTTTTATTAGTTGGATTTTACATATTTTCTCTTGTTTTTCACTATTTTTTTAAAAGTTGTTTTACATATAGTCCTTATGAACTGCACATTACATTTTATCATAGCTGCTTTCTATTATTACACAAAGCTTTTTGCAATGTGAGGAGACCAGTGATAGTGATAGCCATGACAGTGATAGCCATGACAGTCTAAATACCCCAGATTCATTTTTTTTCACATTATTTCACCATTATTTCTATAAGAAAAAGAAGCCCTGGATCAGATTTTGCTAAGTTCCTTCTCCCTGTGCAGGTATGTACAATTAAACAGACAATGAAACACAAACACACATCTTGTGTGTTGGCATTTGAGATACAGTGATGAATTGCTATGTTGACATACCTTGCATGAGAATCCAGCTTAATTTAAATTTGCATAAAATGTCATCATGCTGATTGCATTATATAATTTAATAAGTTCCCTGTCATGCCAATGATCCCAATAAAACAGATACTGGAAAAACAGAATGATCTGATAACATTTTATTAAACTGGCATCACACCTAACAGGACGTGAGGTGTTTTTTGGGGGGATTTTTTTGGTCACTTTACGGGCTATGACAGCTGCTGAAACTCAGTCTCTATTGCATATTTTTTATCTTTGCTCTCTTTGTTAATCTGCAGTTGGAAAACCACAGTTCGTCTAGAGCACATTTTGATGCACTCTGTCTCAAAAGCCAGCCTCAGCCATGGAGGATGTATCCCATAGTGACAGTCACAGTGTTTCTCTCTTATCTGTAAACGTAGGTCTTGGACCAAAATTGGACAATGTAAAGGTGCCTTAACCCTGTAAAGTCTAAGCCATTATATTATAAGAAATTAAGTAAAGAGACTTTAAACTTACCAAGGATTGTGAGAGTGAGGACCATGTTCTTCATAATCTTATCACAGAGAGTTCCACATGGACTTTCAGGAGTGTCTACCCCTGGTCCCAAGGGGCTCTCATCCATCCTGACCTCAACTTGCTTCTGCATTTTGTTGGCACTGAAAGAAGTAAAGAGAGAAGAGCTTGTAATGATAAGTGACAGTCCCCACAGCATTTACACCACACCATTGTATTTTTAGTGTAAATCAGTGCAAATGCCTAGCAACTAAAATTACATTCATTTGCAGGTATGAGAACAGAGAAACGATGTTTAGATTGGTTGGACTAAAACTGTAATTAAAACTTCTTAAAAGTTTTCTATTGCAAAGTCTGCTTGTGCTAACACAACACATCACATATAGAAAGCATTTAAAAGCCTAAAAAAAAATAGTGTGTGAATAGGTGAGAAAGCATGAAATGTCCTTGGGTTTGGTCCCAGCAACAAATCTGCCACCTTGGTGCTTCTAAACTGGCTGTCTGTTGGTGGGAAGCCACTGAAGGGTCATGTTGCTGTTACTGTACTAGCAACTCAGTAGTACAGTAACTGTCAGCACAGATGGCGCTGGGATCTGTGAAACTCTTACACTATGACCCCCCCACACACACACACACACACACTCACTCCCCCCACATCCAGTAGTACATCATTGCCAGGTGCAAATAAAATGATTGACACTATGGAGGGGACTCATGCCCTTCTATACCCTCAAATTTCAGCAGTTAGTAGAGGTTGCAGTGAGGAGAAGAAACAATAATACAACTTAGTTTGTTTTTGGTTCAAAATCTGTGAGGAAAGGAGGGCCAAATAACGAAAAATTATGTTTTAATAAAATTATACTACTGGAAAAAAAGCACTGGATCACCCGTACAATACACCTACAGGAGTTGCTCGGCCATGAAGCTCTTGGTTCAGAGGTTTGTACTGATGAGAGGTTTCGAACTCAGCAATTACTGTGTCACGAGAGCATTGGTGACGTTTATGCACTATGCAACTCAGCACTCAATGACCCCACCCTTTGAAGTAGTCTGCTACTTCACGGATGAGTTGCTGTGGTTTCTAAATGCTCCCGCTTTGCAATAATATCACTTACAGTTGAAGTGGAATATCAAGGAGGGATGAAATTTACAAATTGACTTGTTGCAATGGTGGCGTCCCATTACAGTACCTCGCTCAAATTCAGTGAGCTCTTCAGATTGACCCATTCTTTCACAAATGTTTATAAAGGCAGACTGCAGTGCAAAGATGGATGGATGGATGGATGGTTCTGTAAAAACTGATGATAATTTGAGGACTTCAGCCTATGTATTAGCAATGTTGATCAGCAATGTTGCCTCACAGCAAGATTCTTGGTTTTGGATCTCCTGGTCAATCTCTTGCCTCCTTCTGCTTTTCTTTGTTGAGTTTGGCTGTTCTCCCGGTGCCTGAGTGGGTTTAATTCAGCTTCCTCTCACAGTTGGAAGACATGCATGTTGGATTAATTGGGGATTCTAAACTGGCCATAGATGTGAGGTAGGTAGTAATGGTAAATTGACTGGTTCGTAGAGCTTTTCTACTCTACTTGAGAACTCAAAGCACTTTACACAACATGTCTTCATTCACACACACATTCACATACCGATGAACCCATCAGGAGCAACTCGGGGTTCAGCATCTTGCCAAATAGTACTTGGGAATGCAGACTGGAGCAGCCAGGGATCAAACCACCAACCTTCCAATTACTAGATGACCTGCTATACCTCCTGAGCCACAGCCACCCAACTTCTGTGACTCAGTCAATAATGCACTGTTTGAATGTATGGCTAAATTTGGCTTGCAATCTAAAGTTTTGAAGGGTCAGCAAGTGTAGAAAAGATCTTTCTAAATCTCCGTCCACATGTGTTAAACACAGATTTGGGCAGAGAAACCAGCATGGAGGTCATATAAGGTCCTCCATGGTTAGCTTACTGTTGGACCTTTCTGCAGCTATTGCATAAAAACACAGAGTATGTGATTGTTTCAGTGATTCCGTCTTTCAGTTTTTAGTTTTGAGGCTAATTTCTTGGCAGTTCTACTGTATGTTAATTTCAGATGATGAGCTCATCCATCCTACTTTGCACTTCTTTATTTTTCTACCTTTTGATGTCTCTGAAGCAATGAGTATCTCAGGTTTGTTGTGGTCTGGAGTAAAGCCTCTTTAACTTAAAGATCAACTCTCAGCTGTACAGCCTTTAAATCCTGTAGAGCACAGACGTACGCAGTTATGTAACAGAGCATGCCTGTGTCATTTGGGCAACCATGACCTTGATGACACGAACACCTGGAATGTTGTTTTAAGCGGGAAACACTACAGAAAAATGTGCTTTTCACTCAGTAAAAGTTGCATATAAAGTATTATAAATACTTCCCTGCAGAGGAAAATTCAGATGCGACAGGGGAGACAAAGCATCAGTAATGTGTGATGTAGAAACGTCTATCGTCTAAATCAATAACATATTTGATAATTCATGATTTATAAAACTTTCCATCCAAGACATGTCACGGAACGGGGAACATGTAAGGTGAGGACAGAACAACCGCCAAGTCAATCATGCCTGTCTGATACACTGTGCTCTGGCATTAATGACATCTAAGCCTTTTAAAGAGGATAAATTTAGCACTTCAGGCATGCAAGCAGTTGAGTTATGCAACAGACAAGGGACTTCCCAGGAAAAGTCAAGGTGTCACCACCACCTACCTAAAACTGTTATGCATGAGATTGCTAACTTGCATTTAAAATTTGGTATTTAAAGTAAATGTCTTCTTTTCAGCAGGCCGGCAGAAATTCAAAAGCACCGGACAAACAATTAGATGTCAAAAATCTTGACATCAAACATGAGTAAGCAGTGCTGGGCAGCTTTTCTGAAAAGCTGAAGGCTAATCAATATGTTTAAGTTATTAGCAATAAAAGACACACACACACACACACACCTTCAGGTTGACTGAGAAAGAAGGAAAGAGCAGAACAGCAGTTGCGAACATAAAAGACGTCATCTACTAACACATTGCAGAGGACAGGAGGCCCATCATAGATGTACAACTGACAAAAGATCCTCCTCACAGCTTTTGTTTCCTATTATAATGGAATGCACTTATTGAATAATGCATCAAATTAATGCATAAAGATACAGGTTCTTTGGAAAAGCTTCATATGCATTGCAAAAAATATTGTGAAAAAACACTTTGAAGGCACTCTGTTCATTGCAGTTTTTTAAAATATATTAATGACTCATCTCATGAACTACAACCACATCACTACATGCTGCTTATTATGCTTACCAGTTGTTTTGTATATTGCTTGAGGTTGTAATTGTACTTGTGGAGTGGTGCTACACAACTACTGACTTCAGTGAAAAAAATAACAAAATCATGGCTGATGCATTGGTAAATCCTCCAAATAAAACTCCCAAAAAAAAGTGATTTTTTTTTCCCCACAGAAAAGGACCTTCAGTGATTAAAAAAAATCTGCAAATAACTTCTTCTTCAGCATCTGACGTACGTCCACAATCACAGATACCCGTTCATTCAGCTGCAGGGAGGTGCACAAAGGTAAAGTGACTAACCTGGAGGTCTGACAGAAGCCTCCCGGACAGGAGGGGAGGAGTCACCCTGCTAAGATTAGCCAGAGTGTGGAAATCCTTGTTGCCATCTTTTATTTTCTTTCTATTTTTGCAGTTTGTGTTTTGTTTACTTCTCCTTTGAGACAGAAGGGCTGCATTTATAAGCGCTCACGGCAATGCAAATATGCAAAGCGCTGCACTCAAGTAAGATGCTTAATAAGTTTCAGGTGCAAGGGCTGTAGAAATGTCATTTTGTACAACCACTTTAGAAAGACGCCTGGGCTTTCCCTCATAATCACAAAAGATATCATCACTAGTAACCTGCACTTCATACACTTTAGCTCTAGTACCCAGTTTCTTAAATTTAAATGTAGCTGGAGGAAATGTAGACTTAGAGAGATTGGGAAAATCATAAGTATGCACATTTTACACCAGCAGTAGTGCTGCTGTTTCCCCCTCGGCATTTTTTGTTTCATATGGTTCATTTGTATCAGGTGCTGCATTTAATGATAGCTAATCAAATGTGGCCTGCTTATTAGTACTGCTTTATGGCTTGTTGCAAACTGATTTATTTGTAACATGATTTCTCTTGAATGTTAATAGCATACTTCATTAGTCCATTTGTTAAATAAATTAAAGGGTTCATGTCACATTCTCGATTAATATCAAGCAGGAAGTTTAGAGTAAACAGAAACTTCTGAATTAGTCAGCAAAAAAAGCTTAAAGGAGAAGCCATTTAGCAGAATAAAGCTGGTTCATTAGAGCATAATAGAAATAACTGATTACAGCTTTCGTGTGGTTTTCATTTTCGAATATTTAATCAGATGCCAATTAATGCTCATGTTTGAGTAAGATTTCTGGTTTCTCGCCCGTTTTAAAGGCAGCTTTAGCAGGCGGGGAGCTCCTGTCAGAGTCCTCAGCTTAAACCAACAAGCCTGAGATGATTTTATGATTTTGTTAAAGGCACATAAAGAAAATCAAAACCAATTAAACTGTCTGTATGTATGTTTGTTAGAATCCAATAAAACAACACTGATTTTTTTTTTCTCATCGACTGTGTCCAACTCAAACAGCAGAAACTTAGCATAGCAACAGCAGCAGTGGGTTAAGCCTATATTTGAGGCATTTGCAGAGGCTCGGGTGTTTAGTGCTGCTTTGTCATTGAGTGGCCTCAGTGTGATTCTTTTCTTCCTGAAAGTGACAACAACTTCTTTTAGTCCTAATAGTCTGACAGAGTGGCATGGGCATGTTACATGCATTCATTGGTTGTAGCTTTCCAGCATTTATTTTAATTCATGAGGGGGAAAAGCACAGAAAAAACTGTTGGAGTGACTTGTAGCTGGAAAAGATGATTATAGAGCTGCGTGTAATATCAGAGGAACATTTAACAGCTTTGATAGTCGTCATGCTGGTCAGAATCAAAGGAGAGTTTGATTCAAAGACTACATAGCTGTTCTAAGAAGTTGGCCTATTTTCTGTGCAGTTTGCAGAGTTGCTGGTTATAAGACAGAGCGAGGTTTCCAATTACGGGGCTGCTCTCCGAGCATGAACAAGGAGAAGAGATGCAGTCAGAGCACATGGCAAAGCATTTGTTTGTGCGATTCCAGACCTCGCCCCGCCTTTTCTCCTCTCAGCGACAAGCCCACCTCATGCAGCAACACCTGACAACACATGCCACGCTTAGACTGCAGGTGTCTATAATTAACTAATCTGTCCTGAGCCATCCTAATCCTGCGTGCATACACACTGAAATGGATCAGACACACTCGGAGAGCAAGTCTTACGCTGTCATAGAATAAATTTCATAAAATCATTAAAGGATTTTTCTTTGAATTCTGCAACTATATGATAGTATAATATTAGAAGATCACATTTTCTATTAAATAACATACTAGTTTAATAGTAACATAGACTAAATGACAAAAAAAAATCTCCACCCTCATCACGACTCAACTGCTGCCCCTTCCAACCTGCACAAACACCAGCCGTGCTTGCATTTGCATACGCTAGTGCATCAACAATCACTCCTGGCTGCAGTTTGCACTGCTGAGCTTGAGTTTAAACACAATGATAACCAATAAACCACAATTCCGATTAGATTTTTCATTGTGATGTGTCTAATATTTGATTTGAGATGTGATTATTTCAACACTATTTATACAAACCTCTTTATTAAAAAAATATGCATTTAGACCTCAACTGTCTGAAGACAAATGTAAGCCAAACAGGCATTTTAGAACTGCAATGTTAACATTGTCAAGTGTGTAAAGTTTAGAACAACCATTTCTTTTAAACTAATGCAAATGAAACAGTGGCAGACAATTTAATGCTGTTACCTTTTTTTAATTATTATTATATTGTTAAAGCCTACCTTATTAAAATACAGCATGGAAGCAGAATCACTATTAATTGGTTTAATTATTGGTTTAGAGTTCATTGGTTGATCAAATAGCTGTTCAGCATGTAACTGAAGTAGATAAAGCTGGGGAACTGTGGTCGGGCTTTATGAGCATTTGTTGTTGTGGTAAATGGACCAGAGAACTAACGACACAGCGAGTCACACACGGAGCTTTTGAGCATTTATATTCACTTACAAATGTGCACCACAGGTGTTTGCGCCACAGTAGCAGATCTGATCAACAAGTCGGCCCTTGCACTGGCGAACATGAAAAAATGTTTCCATTGTTAAAGATTAGTATGAACAGACAAACATGAACAGATGTGCTTGTTTGATTTGCCTTATTTGTCTATAGTCACCACTTAGAAGCGTGTATCAGTTTTAATTTAGTCTCACAACCGTTTAGTTGAATAAGTGTGTGAGTGTAAACATTTTACAGCTGTCATGAACAAAGTACTATTTTTAAAACTGAAATCAAAGTCAGTCCTTCTTAACTTATAACAGCTGTGAAAGTTCTCATACTTGCAGGACATATTTCAAGAAATCCTGAGCAGTAATTGCCTTTTTTGTTCTTTTAAAATGCTGCAGATACAAGTTCACAGGAATACAACTCCCAGCATGCACTGAGCCCTGTTACATAACAGATGTGGAAAGTCCATTAACTGCACTGAGATTCAATCAAAGGAGATCAGAAGCAGTCAGTCAGTAATGTAGTGATAACTCAGTGCATTTGAAACATTAACAGCTGAGAACTAATGATCATTACTGCTGCTTCTATGTGCCAGCACATGAAATTCAGATTAGTTAAATAAATAAAGGAGACCATTATGCGCCCCAGAATTTAATCTCCACATTTCAACAACCAAGCTTCCATGTGTAGTTTTATGCTTAAATAACATTTTTGATCCATCTGCATTATTCATAGATCAAATGATTTTAGTGTGCAAGAACCCCCAATGCAAACTACCTACAAAGAAATGCTTTCTGCCGTTCAGTACTCAGCGTTGTTCCTCACACAAGCAATTTGCCTAATATTTTTATCTTCATAGACCAAGTGAGAAAAAAATATACAAATGAGGTGAGCCAATTTCATCTGTTTTCCAAAAGCTTTAACAAGTGTGTACTTTACTGCTGCTTTTTTTTCCTTTTTTTTTTCTTGTTGGAAGAAAATAGAGTCCTGAACAAATAACACAAGACCAAATGTCTCATTAAGACAGATGGTATTTTTACTGAATCACACTGCAACGTCCTAGATAGATACTCAAAATCTGTTCTATTCCGTGAGTCAGAGGAACACTAAATCAAAGCACTTTATTCTTTTATGTACCAAGAAGAAGTAATGAGGTAATTTATGTTTGTTATTTGTCCTTTGAGTTTCCCTTGCTATTATTTTTTTTGTTTATATATATATATATATATATATATATATATATATATATATATATATATATATATATATAAAGGTTGCCACGTTCAGTTATTTGTATTCTGAGCGTTATCATACTAATAACACACACACACACACACACACACACAAAATCCACCATGGTGTTCTGAAAAATAAAATTTTAAGGTATAACAGATTTTTATTGCTGGACACGAATCACAGCACGAGACTTCATAGACAGCGCTATATGCAATCAGTCACATCAAACCACTTTCTGCAAATACGTTAAGTGATGCTGCACAGAGAGCAAACCAGAGGGAATCGATACAAAATGTCCACTTAATATTAAGAAACATTATACTGGAGAAATCCATCTTGATATTGTAAGTAAATAAATAATCTAAATCCATTTTTGGGGAAAGTATATACCTGTGAGATCATCCGTTCAAGTCATCACAGATGATAACTAACCCTGATCCTGACCTTTAACCCCATGTTTGGACTCATTTGGATTTCACAGGGATACAAATTTAAATAGATTCGAAATGAAAATGTCAATAGGAACATAAACAACAACATGATTTTTATTTATTTATTCATGTATTTATTTATTTTTTAAAAAGACGTATAATGTGCATCCAAATTGGACCACAGCATATGAACACGTCATTGTAAGCCATACAGAGTGCGTGTTGTCACTGGCTAACAGCAACCCATCATGTTTTGCATAAGCACGGGTTGCAATCATGATGCACGACTGCAACTGATGATCATATTTCAGCGATGATTTTAATGACACGTGTCTCGTAAGAGCAGGATTTCAGTTGGATCTGAGCCGAGGCTTTACCCCGGCTCCTGATTACGGGAGTTAATTGCTCTTACTTATGCGAGAGATGCACAATTAAATCATTTCATATCAGATAAGCAGCTCTTGACTGGCTCTGCCATCATGGCCTCCACTTGAGGATGAGAAGCAGAGGAGGAAACGCTGCTACTGCTCAGACTCATTTCAGAAAGTCCTCTTTTCCCTCGTCGCACAGTGAGGCAAAATAAAGATAAATTATGCAGATGTGCTTGTTTCCTGTTCTACCAGGAGTTGGACAAGTTGACATATTTTTGTCACTGTGCATTCTAATGCTGAAAGTGTGCAGTCTGGAACTGGCTACCACAGTTGAGTTACATCTCTTTCCATGCTTGCTCAATTCCTATTGGTTTATGGAATCTGAGGTTCGCTACAGTCGAGACACTGTAGGTCTTTTCTTCTAAAGTCATTTCAGCATCTGATACCTACTGCACAGCTGAAACTCACTTAAAGAAAACTGGAAACTACTCAGAGTGCTTGTAAATTATAGTATGGCATGTGTCAAAGTTCCTCTCGGTGCTTTTCAGCCTGTGATCTCTGTGCCTACTGCGAGTAATTGCACATTTAAAAGTTAACAATTTGTCTCATGCCCAAGGCCCTGAATAGGCAAATGGAAGCGATCTAGTTTTAAATGACTAAAAAGATTTTAACCAGACAAGAGATTGCGACGAGGTATTGATTGAATTGTACAGTATAATAAGTAATTTTGCCCATTTCTGAAAGAATTAAATTGCAGAATTGTTTAATCATCAGCTGTCTTTTCTTTTAATGCCATTTAAGCAGGCTGTAGTTTCTGCAGACCGTACTGAAACCCATCCTACATGTAAAGAGATAAGGGAGCTCCAATCGTTTTGCATCTGTGGAACTTAATTAGTTGTCACAGGGTTAAATATAGCTGAGTGTCACCTATAGGAACAATGAAGCTAACAATAATGGCCACTTCAATCTCTCTTGAAAATGTCCTACAGAGCATAAAGAAAAAGGATGTAGCTATACCAAAGGTTTTTAATATTAGAAATTAGAATAATGTTGAGTATTTTGCATTCTGCTTCAGCTAGAATGTGCTTGCACAGGTGCTCCCTCACAGCTGTATCTTTACTTTGATGTTTTACCTGTAAATGCTGTAGCATAGCTGGCCGATATATGTTATTAAATAATAACACTAATATGTAATTGATTTCCATTTGTTTAAAATAATCAACAAACACCCTGCGACAGACTGTCCAGGGTGTACCCTGATGCTCACCCTATGGCAGCTGGGATAGGCTCCAGTGCCCCTGCAACCCTGAAGTGGATAGGTGGAAAACGATGGATCACTCGATCAATCCATCGATCCATCGATGGATGGATGGGTGGGTTTGGCAGTCAGTCACAGAGCTGACATATAGAGACAGACGGCCATTCAGGCTCACATTCACACCTAACTTGGCAATTTAAAGTTGCCAGGCAGAGTTACATGTCTTTTAACTGTTGGCATAGAACTAGAAAAACTGGATAAAACCAAAGACAGGACAGAGAGGACATTATTAGCTGCATGTAGAAAGGCCCCAGTCTGACAGGAAGGTTCCTGTGCACTGATCTGCTGTAGCTAACACATGCGCTCATGGGAACTTTATTCTCTGTAGATTAATGCTTCGTGTTCTTATAGGAAAGTAGGGTGTTTGTATGATTGCATCCAGCTCTTCTGTTCTACCAGTTTGAGAGCTTATATGTATTTTCAGCAAATTTTCATACTTCATCATTATACTGCCACTTTGTTAAAGGCACTGGCAACTCAGAGATATGCAAAAGACATTCCAGCATATTCTGTGTGGGTGCAGTAAACCAGGTCATGGCAACAGTGAGGCGGGTCTCACTCCAAACTCATCACATTTGGACACTTGTTCAGAAACCCTTGGCATCATGTTTAAACATACTTTGCAGTCACAAGTGTAATTTTTCAATATGCAGGGTGAATGTATGAATGCAGCCTGTTTAAACCCAAAGCAAAAGATTTTCCTAAACTTAACCTCAATGAAGAAGGGTTTAGTTAAAGCTGTAACAGCAGCAGTCACATTTCCTTCCTTCTAGTGATAATACAATTTTTTTTTTAAAAAGTATAAAAATAATTTAAAACAGATTTTTCTGCAGCACTTTTGACCAGTGATGGTGACGCCTTAGTGCCCGCTACTGCCTCGTCACCCTTGTGTAGTTAGACTCCCTAAGAGAAGCATAAACAAAAATTAAAAAAAATAAAAATATAAGCAGAATTTGCTGTGTAACCCTTTGGGATATTCTTTTGAACTTCATCCCCTTACAGCCCAGTCTTGAGTTGAAGAATGCGGTGGGAGTCAGTTGCACAGATCACCATATCTTTAATAATGCACATGTGGCCAAAAGCAAGCAGTTTTGCCCTGCTTTAAGAAACCCTCAGCTGCATAACATGCATTAGTTAACGCGTTCCTCTCTCGAGATTTGTTGTTTCATTTAAAAACACATCTGTTTGTGGATAGCTGATTTTCACTGGCTAGGTTGCTTTATTCAGGATCCACTTTTGACCTGCAACAAACCATTCATCCAGGAGCAGGAGTGGGAAAACGACCAAGCTCCAAACATTATGTTTAAGGTATCCTTAGAACTGGGTCACAGCACTAAAAACACTGTGTGCAGATCTTTCTTCCCTAATAGCTACAGACAGCTGCAGAGGTTTATTCAGCAGTATAAAACTTACCTCAAGGTGAGCAGAAGGAACTTTTGCTCACCTGAGTGAAATCATTTGTACTGAAGGCATTCCAGTTGGAAACATACACAGACCTGCTTTCTAGCTATACAGCTGCACAAATGTCTTGTAAGAAAAGGATGGTGTTATTATTCACCTCTCTTCTTCCTTAACAGGAAAGTGCTCACCTGTGGAAGTCTTCTTCTTGATACATTTACGGACTTTCCCAGTTAGCTTCCTTGTAAAGTTCTTCAAAGTTAAGGCAGCATTAAGAGTTTTTTTTTTATTATTATTATTTTTAGAGAGAAGTTAGTTGCTGCAGCAGGTTCCACCTACTCTAAGGTATGGAAATCCAAGCAAGCTAAACAGACACCCTGCACATGCACAGTGAGCTCACTGATGCGCATACAGAGGGCAGTGGATTTGAGATTAGAGGTCAGTACCTCCTCTCCGGTGTGGGTGTGGTGTTCTCTCTCTAAAGAGTAATAGATGAGCAGACTTTCTACCCATTTTTAGCCTCATGACATCATACGGTAAAATAGAAACCTTGGTAGACCCCTGACATTGCAAAACTTTCAGGCTTCAAAACTTTTATATCAAATCAAACGTGAATATTAAAAGAAGAGGGTATGAAGGCATTTGTAATATTTGGTGTTGGGTGGATTGGTTCTTTCTTTGATTTCTGGATGAGCAGTAGATTCATTTATGTATTACAGACTAATGCATTTGAAATATGGCCACTGCATTTCCTCTGGCACCTCAAGATCAGCACTGCAACCATAAAAAAGACAGTCAGCGGTTGCTTTAATTCTTGCAATTCTCTTTGGAAGTTGCAGAGACCAACTGCTGTGCTGCTCACTGTTTAATTGGCTATGCTGAAAGGTGTCCCGCACAAAGCCGCAGAGAGCATAGCGGGTGTCTGTGTCTCAGGAGTAAGAGCTAAGTTTAGCAAATCCTCTCAGTGTGTTTCTCAATGACAGCACATGTTGGACAGTCTGCAGAGAAACTCGCGAATGCATAACCCTACACGCCAATACGGCGCAGTAGACTCACGGGGGCTGCACATTTGTGCTGTGACAGATAACGCTCATGGCGCACTGCCATGCATCTGCACACATGCATAGTTTGTAAAAAAATGCAAATAAGGGGAACTGTTTCTTAGTGCATTCCAAGACTGGATTTTTTTTTTTTAAATCAATGCTTTTTAATTGACAATATATATTTTTTCTATTCATTCATTAAAACTGTGATGCACACAGAATATTTCTAAATTTCAGCTATGAAAAAAAAACAAAGAAATATGGCTATTTGCTCAACTACGAGCCTGACTTATTCTATTTGTAGATCACTTATCTTTAAGATAGTGAGAGCTACAAAGCATGAAGGTGGAAGACTCACTTCACGTCAAACGTCACCAGGGTGAAGGGAGAGAACAATGGAGTGGAGAGGGTAACTCAGTTCTTTTGCTTTGGAAGACAGATTGAGGTATATCTTATTTCAGATGCTCAAGTCCCTTTTGGATCAAACTCTAGTGTCTGTTAAAGAGAAACAGGTTATAAATATGATCTGTGAATTTAAAAGTGATAATAGCAATTCCTTTGTTGTCGGTGATGATGCCATTAACATGACTACACACTATAACCAAATGCTCAGAAAGTTTTATCTATAAGACCCCTGACAGTCCTTTTGTTAATCCATCATTCCATTCTTTTTAATGAATGCCAATCAGTATGTTCCTGATAAATTAATATCACTGTTTAATGTTTTCAATTCTAATAAGTAATTCATATTAACAGCAGTTAAAAGCACCCAGTTCCTCCGATTCAGTTTTAATAGGTGCATGTGTTCAAGTTCAGGTTTGTCACCAGTACTAATAATAATGACTTTATTTGTATATCACATTTTAAAACAGTTACAAAGAATTTCACCATTTGGATAAAAGCACAGATTAAAGAAATGCAAAAGATACAAAAACACATTAGATGTGACCGAGAGCCAAGAGTATTGGGTGAAAGATTATGGAAAAGCCAGAAAAATTAGTTTTCAGCAGTCGTTTACAACAAACCACTTGACAGGCTGAGGAAGGCTGTTCCAAAGTTTAGGAGCTACAACCTCGAAAGTGTGTTTGCCACTGAATTAACTTTAAATGAACTCTGAATGGGGTGATGAATGAGTGTCAGCTAGTTTTTGTTAGCAGCCTGGCTGCTGTGTTCGGGATCAGTTGGGATGCGACTGAGCTTCAGGGCTGAATACAAGAATTCACTTCTTCCAAAAATATGAAATATGGAGGAAATATGTTACAACCTAACCAGACAAGGCATTAAAAAATCTTTACAGTGTTGGCTGCACAAAAGCAAAGTCAGAAGACAAAAGTTAGATTTGTGCAGATTAGTGATTGCTGTGCCAAACTGTGCACTACAGCTACCTTTGTGTGCGATGCTTATAGCTCAAAATTTATAGTTCAATTTAAATACCATTCACTTCACATTATATGCAAATCTAAATTCTTCATGGTTGGTTACAGGATACAAATATAACATAAATGAGGTTTACAGCTAAATAACAGTGAAATAAACTTAGTGATGGATACTGTGCAATTTGTAAAGCATATGCTTTGCTTTCAAACCGTATACTTTACAAATCAATTTTAACCTTATTAAAAAAAAAATTAAAAAAAACTGCTGCTTTTTTTCAGATGTCATTAATTATGTAACCAGCCATGTTTTGAGAAGAAATAAGTCAACGATTTTCTTAATGGTTTTTTTGTTTTGTTTTGGGGTTGGAAGCATGAAAGGTATTTCATATGGGAGTGGTCCAGGCAGGTGCAAACACATGCACACACATCAGAGAAAAATGTGACAGGAAAACAGTTCACTTGATCTCATGGCACTGCATGGGAAGTAGGTACACATGAGGCACACGGTTATCAGTGAAATGCAGCTCTCTTGGTGGAATCAACACCAACACTGAGACACACAGAACTCAAATTCAGTTACAAACACGGCTGAAATTCTGCCTTAAAAGATTTTACAAAAAGTACCTACTTCACATTTTCCTCTATCCAGTCTCGAAAGTTTGCAATTTGTGTGTGAACTGTGTGAATCCGCTGGTTGCACTTGTTTTTCTCTGAGACGTAGCTCTCTAAACCAAGCAGCTGCCAGCCTGCACTAGAGGCTCCCTGAGTATCCTCGTGACCTGACAAGACACCCCTTGCGGATGAAAACACAGCTGTCACGGTTGTGATGCCTGGAATAACAATTGGACAAGGGCTCTGAGGACTGGACGGCTTGCTAATGACACACAATGAATTGTCACTGATCGCTGTGGTATGTGCCCCTCCTTGAGCAAATTCTCTTTCACAATGAGTAACATCAGTCAGCTCAACAAGTTCTGTCAGGCTCAAGGTTGCAGAGTGGCCCAGGTGCCTGAGATTGTTTGGTGAAATCCACCTCACAGTGTATGCCTCCTGCGCAGTCACCTCCCCCCCTTGCATTTTGGGTAGACACACAGGCAGCACACGCTCTCTGATCTTGGACTTGTCTTTAAGCTTAAGCACAGCCACATCAGAGTCTGGTGAGGAGAAAAATGTTGGATGGACTACAATCTCTGAAACCTGCTGGGGCAAACAAGAGAGAATAAGGGAAAACTGGAAGTTAGAATACTCAGCTGCATGCCAATTTATGTTGTTTTTGGAATGCACATCAAGATTAGATAATATGCATGCAGGATGCGTAAATATTTCAAAATCAAACCAAACATAGCTGTGCTCAATATAAGCTTTAAGTGCATATCAAAATTTCCAAAAATGTCATCTTATACATTTACAAACAAAACCATATCCAGAAAATTACATTTATTTAATGAAGTCTGTGTTTTTCACTCTCAGCTGTTGTGTGGCAGAATTTATGAACTTTTCTGCATTTTATGACCCACAAAAAGATATAAAACTACTGTAAGAGCACACCGTGAGAGCACTGTTTGGTAACTTGCAGGCTAAATGGTGGCTTCTAGGTTAAATTTGGGATAAAAGTGAGATGGCTACTTCAACAAGTAGTTTGGATGTTTAAAAAAACATTTAGAGCCCCTTGGCTTTCTCCTTTTTAAACAACTTTAGTGTGGTTTTAAATTTGCCATATAACCTGACCTGCGAAAGATATAGTGATATAAAAATCTGTTTTCCCAAAAAAGTACTAATGAATATTTAATCTTTGCATATTAAATGTCTATGGATTAAATAGTTTAGGTATGTTTAAACGGTATAAATTTGTCATGCATGTGCATTTTTACCCTCAGGTGGTGCTGACTTTTCAGTGCATCCCTGGGTGTGTGGTACTGCTTGCCTATGAC
Organism: Pterophyllum scalare; assembly: GCA_024447675.2. Taxonomy (NCBI): domain Eukaryota; kingdom Metazoa; phylum Chordata; class Actinopteri; order Cichliformes; family Cichlidae; genus Pterophyllum; species Pterophyllum scalare. The sequence continues at coordinate 71,402 of JAMQGT020000213.1, read as the reverse complement.
AACCTTCACATGTTCAGGCTGAACAGGCTGCTGCTTGTTCTTGTCTACCACACACTGAGCTGCCACCAGGACCCTATGCTGGGCGACCAGAGCCCCACTGCAGGCCAGGGACCAGAATGTGAACTCCTCTGCGGCCCCCTGTTGGTCCATTATGATCCTTCCTGGAGGCCTATCGGTGCTCACAGTGGGGTCAGGAGGTGAACGGATATAAATGGCCGCATGCCACGGCCACTGAGTGTCGGAGAGGTTGTGTTTGCTGAAAGTGTCAAATTTGCCACAAACTGTGACAAAAGAGAGGACAAAGAAAACATGAGCAGTCCATTTAGAGGGCAGATGTGAAAGTGGTATCAACAATGTAATCTAGAGAGGTGCATTCGGCATAAAAATCTATGCAAAATCACAGCATCACCTGCTGTGGTGATACTCTTGGGAAATAAGGAAGTAGCTGAAAGTATCATCTCAATAAATACTAGTTAGCCTGTGTTTGTGCAACGTGCCTGTATGGTCTTTTATTTTACATTTTTTTGAGTGATATTTCAGTTAACAAGTCATGTCTAAACTCCTGCTGATCTCACCTGGTGAGCAGGAAACATGCTGCCCACTCCACCTTCCAGTCTTCAGACAGGTGCGTCGAGAGCTTCCTTTATTTCGATAGAGAGGTGAAGCACACTTGTAATCAATGCTTGTGTAGACTGGGTGAAAGCCTTGAGGTACCTCGGCCAAATTGGCGTCATCTTTTGTTTTGCTGGACGATCCAACTGATGTTAGTGGAATAAAGCCAGCGGACAGCAAATCATCCATGCTGTATCTGGATGAGAAGTGGAGAGTTTGGTCTGAACTCTCTCTAAAGGAAAGAGATGTGTTTGTTTTTATGGGGCATCTTTCCAATGTGATGAAGCAATGTATAGTGCTAAATAACATTTCATTCAGGGAAATTTGTGGATTTGCTCAATCCTAAGATCAGGAAGAGAATAACCCATAATATTTGCTTCAAGTTATACTAATACCTGCTCAGTATCTGGAGCACATTAAAGGATATAAATTAATTCCACTCCACCTTGTATGGCTACATTGCATATTTTGAAAATGCTGCTCTCAGGTGGGCGACTTATTTTACCAAAAGGTTTAACTTGCTCCGTAGCACCAAAGCCCTGCAATGTCTGGTCTTTGAAGCAATTGTGTTATGAATATGAGCCAGAATCAGAGATGTGTCATGGGCAATATGGCAGATAGCTATGTAAACGCTGCTACTGCTGTCAACTGGCAAATCAAAGAACACTTTGGAGGAAAGTCTGTGGAATTATTTCATTTTTTTCCCCTCCAAATAAAACCCTATTTGATCACAGTCATTTGCATAATGACAAAATAACAAAAGAATCGTATGAAATAGTGACTTTAAGTATGTAGCACTCATGCAAATGCACATACTACAACAGCATCACAAAGGGTACCTTGATAGTAGATATGGCTTCACAACAGTTTGCCGCACAAGTTCAGACACTTTGGGTTCTCGACAGGCTGTGAAGGAAAGTCAACAGGTGACCAGGGTGTGTGTGCGGAAAATGATTCTGCTTACTGAAAAATGGCCACAACTTAAATTGTTTTTTTTTGAAAAACTCTTACCTCTGACACACTTTGGTGGCTGACTGCTCCAGGATCCATTAGAGAGGCAGGTACTCTGGTGGTTTCCACTTAAAATGTAGGAGATTCTACAGAAAAACTCAATCGTCTCAGCACCTCCAGCTGTGTTAAGAGAAGGTCTATGATATCCATGGAGCAATTTGGGTGGAGGAGCACACCGGATCAGGCTTGTTTGGCCTGTATCCGGTGAAGACAAAAGAAAGAAAATTGCCTTAATTAAATCGCAATAATAGTGTGCAAACACCATAAAAGAAGATCACAAGCCACGTGGGGAAAAAAAGGAAAAACAAAACCTTTTGCACATGAGGGAGCAGTGCCACTCCATGTGCCATCAGGAAGGCAGGTCCTCTGCTGTGTGCCAATCAGCCTGAAAGGTGGATGGCACCGATAGTTTACCAACACAAGCTCCTCTTTTGCACCATAGACAGGCAGCAGATATCCATTCACTGGTTTTTCTGGGGGTGCGCATACTGCATTCTTGATGGGTGACACTGTGGAGAAATTTTCTGGCTGTGATGAATGAAAAATTACGCTGAACAGCCAACAAAGAACTGAATAAAGGTACATCACATTTATAATTTTGTACATTATTAAAGTCACATAATTGAAGCAGATATAAAATATGGTGGTGGGCACTTGGATACATTTACACATACACATATGAGTCAAATCTACTGAGTTTACCCGTGATAAATTTAGTTTCATACTTTCTACAAATTATCAACATTTCCAACATTCTTTACCCTGGAAGCCTTTTGTGGACTGAACTTGAAAAAAACAATAGCCTTGCAGGACTCTGAAGCTTAATGTTGCACTAAAGATTTACATGGTGTGATACCAATAACAGGGCATCTTCTGCATACATGAAGACAACATCTTAAATCAGTCTCAGGATACTACCCTCTATTTTTTTTAAACAGAAATATTACTGAAGAGTGCCATAACTCTCATTCATGCTGTGCTACTTTGACATGTTGGGATTAGGAAAGTGCAGTTGATGCCCAATGAGGGAAAAGACTGTATAAATGGGATTGAAGTTAGATGCATGATTTGCTTTAACAGCAGTAAATAGGGCAGAGAGGAGCAGGTATGATAAATCTGTGCCATTGACTGTCCGTCTCACATCACTGCCCTGTGAAGGAGGCTGTGCAGACACAGATGAATGAGAGAAAAAGTACCTGGACCAAATGTGCTGCATGCAAAATAAAGACAGTGCTGCACTTTGCATGGAGGAACAGTAGGGTGTCTTTGTATCATGTAGGTCATCACTCCTAACAGCTTTGTATTGATTTGCAATAACTTTTTACCCTAACTGGAAAACAAAAACAACAAAGAAAAAACAACCAGGCCTTTCCTTTAATTCTTTAACTGGCCGTGTATACCCTAAGACTGACATGAAAATAAATGTTTCAGACTGATACATTTGTATTGTTTGTAAGTGGATTGCACAGACAAAACCCTTTACACAGAGCATATGCTGACTCATATGCCGTGACAACAAAATAAAAGGAACGCCATGATTTATAATGCACTGTAATTCAATACAAATCCGGCCTTCCTCTTTAGTCTCAAACAAAGGATAGGCTTTAAAATGTTATTGTGACCAATTGTATTACATTAAATTATATTGTTAAGTGTTCCTGTTATTTTGTCTGTCCTGCATCTGCATAGTGTGTGAAATGCACGTGAAGTATTGCTTACAACAATTACACCTACCTGGAATTTCCTGAAAAGTAAGAACAAAACCATCAAAGTTATTATAGCCATCTGATGTGAACAGAATGTGCAGGAAGTTCCCGGAGCTTTTGATAGGAGGAGGCAGCTGAGTCCCACAAAACCGGCCAATCACAGGGGAGCTCAGAGTGTCGCCATCACGGACCTCGACGTAATCATAGCGACAGTTGTGGTCAGACTCCAAACTCAGCAGTGAAAACCTGCAGCAAAACAATACAGACATGATGTTAGTCACCTGTGGTGAGTTAATCCCCATGCCAAGGGTAGTCTGATGTAAAGCACACTGAAAAAGGGACATATTCTCTATCTTGAGCTGTCTTAAAAGGCGGGATAAATGAGTTATTAAGTTAATTGCACTAAAAAAGACAGTTCTTCTTACGTCAGTCCAAAGTCTACATTCAAACAGAATCCAGATTTTAATCATCACATAGTTTGATAACTGGGTTTTTATAAGAAACAGACTGTATGTTTCAAATCACGAGACACACAAATGTGTTTTCACTGAGAAGTCATTTTAAAAAAAAAGCCCAAATAAGCACAATAATACCATTACTTTGTAATGTTACTGTGATTCGAGCCTAAGTCAGTCCTCACTCTAAAGTACTCTCATCCCTTTTATTATTCTAATACAGACTGTTGCAACCTCCAGGCTGCTTGACTTTCTCCTGTATCATCTGAAGCTCAGCAGTCCTTTATTACCTGAGGTCACATTGATCCCTTCTGAGCCTTTCAAATAAAGACTTAACTAAATCTTTTCTCTAAATCATGTGCCTTCAGTGTGGAATGATTTTCATATCAGATCTTTGGGAATGTTACCTACCTGAGCTCGATGCTGCTTTCCCTCTCCATTTGCACTATCCATTCACATCGAGCATTTGTTGGGTAACTCTCCAGGGCTATGTGACCCTGAGCTCGCTGAATGACGCCTCCACATGCTACCAACAAGAGAACTATAATTACTTATGCCCATTAAATGTGTACTTATCTCACTGGCATCGAGCATTTTGACTGTTGCAAGCTAAGCCCAGTAATTTGACATGCTGTGTAAGAGGGCAGATAATATCTAAAGAAGAAGAAAAAAACAACGAGTATAGTGGTGATGGAATTCAACCAGCTACTTCAGTAACTGTGATTATTATGATTATTAACTTCATGCTGGCATTAATGCCGATGTGTTCTTCAGAGGGTGAAGAAAAGCAAAATAAGACACTAAAATATCTTGATAATTTGATTTTGGCTAGTGGTTGATATGCGAAAAGGACTGAAATGTTTAGAATGCTGAAATATTTCAGAGTAAAGTCATTCAAGCAGTTAGTCAGGTTGTGTAGAACATTCTGTGAAAAGGCTCCGTAAGAGAGAGGCTGCCCAGTGGCCAAATGCCTTTTTGTGCAACTCAGAATGTCAGAACGTGACAGAATGGCACCTAAGTGGCAATTTCCCCAAGGCCATGAAATATAGAGAATGGAGAAGTACCATGAGAGTGAATAGCAGGTGTGGCAACTAAGTAAAGCTTTTTGCTTTGCACTATTATTGACTTCATGTTGCAGTGGGCCTTACCAATACAAATTATCTCAGTTTTTATGCAGTGGTGTTGCAGTATCATCTATATATTTTTCAAAAAAAGAGGGTGGTATTCATCATTCTTTTTAATATTTTTTTTAGTGAACTTGTGCTATGAGTAGCTGCCTACAGTTGTAGACAAACCAAACACAAAAAGCACTGTCGCCACCAAGTGTCCATAATGTGTATTACAATTAAGCATGTGTCATTTTGAAAACTCTCAACAATAACATGTATCACATAAAGGGACAAGGATGCTGTCATTCAGACACAGGTTCCTTCTATATTAATGTTCATTCACACAGGATCACAACATTTTAGCCATACCTGCCTCGCTGCAGACTTGTTGCATTTGCGGCAATGCGCACAGTCAGCATCAGCTTCAATGAAGTGTAACTAAGTGCAGAATCTTTGCATGTGTCGCTCACACAAAAACTTCAGATTGCGAGTAGCACACGTGGATCATGGAGGAATGTTTTAATAATCCAAATCAGAAATCGAGTCAGTGAGATAAAAATGCCATTATGTGCATGTTGTTGCTGGGCATTATCCACTGAGCTAAGCAGCTCGCAACATGGGGGAGGCACGCACACTTTTGGTGCAATTTAGTACGTGCCTATCTGTTAATATGACGGCAAATACATTTTCATACTTATGTTGAAAGTGGTAAATAAATGATAGCCAGCATTTCTTCGCACAGTAATCAATAACCAGGATCCTACTATTTATCATGTATATGTGGATATGAAATATTAGACTGCTCTGCCTCGCTGTTCCTTGTAAATGTCAGATCATAATTATGATGTACTGGGATACTGCTCATAACTGGTATTCTGATGTTCATGTAATCACAGTCACAGAGAATGTGGCCCCTTGATATTATTATTTTTTCTATGTAGCATTATTTTAATGACTTTGTGAAAAGCATTCAGGTTTGTATAAAAAGTTTTTTTTTTTAAAAACTAGGATGCCGTGTGTTCATCTGAGCGCTGATAACAAGCCAGATGGTCCCACTTCTCTTTAGTCCAGAGGATGCAGCATGCATGTTTCCAAAAAGAATTTCAAATTTCGAGTTGTCTGACCACAGAACAATTTGCACTTCAAATGGGCTTTGGTCCAGAGGAGGCAGGAGTTTTTCTGGATCACGTTCACATGTGGTTTCTTCTTCGCATAAGAGCTTTAAGTTGCATTTATGGATGGCACAGCAAACTGTGTTCACAGACAGTGATTTCTGGAAGTGTTCCTGAGTCCATGGCAGAATCATGCCTGTTTTTAAAGCAGTGCTGCCTGAGGATCCAAAGATCACGAGCATCCCATATTGCTTTCAGCCTAATTAGTTCTAAAGTGTCCTTCCACCTGTTTCGTTTTAGAACCACTTACTACTCCAGCCTTTGTTTTTTGCCCCCATACCAGCTTTTTTGAGATGTGTTGCTGCCATCAATTTGGAAATGTATCCTAGCCTAGTATCCTCTATGGATAGATTCTCACTTCATAACAACTCTACAGGCCTCTTCAATTGACAGGTATCTGTAGTTGTATCTGCTAGGCATGACCTCAGCTAAGTTGAACCAGGTCTCTCCAGTGTCTTTATAATATTGTGTAGCATTTTAATGGAGTTATCTACTAATAAAATGGCCAATAATAAAAATACAAAATCTAAGAGCCAAAGGGTGATGTCAAGTTGGCTTTCCATCTTTCTTCCTGTCTGTGCTTTTTATTAACGTTTGGGAGACCGCAGGCAAATGTCTGTGATTACAGTCTATTCCTTTGATTTTGTGCAAGCTCATTCTCTTAGTCTCTTTATAAACAATGGCAGTGCTAGCAGTTTATTTGGGAGGAACACATATATTATATGTCTCGCTTTTAATCTGTGACTGGACTTGCTACCAAAATATCACATATTGAGTCTGCAAAAGATCTGTCAGTCATTCTGAGATAACGCATTTCATCAGTTTCTAAGCTGACTCAAAATATAACACGATACTGGCAAATGTGACTTAAAATGAAAATCTCATAGACAACAACAATCAAGGATTTTATCCGAATGTAAAGGAGGTATTTAAGAAAAACAAATCAAACAATCAAAAAAAACAAAAAACAGCACCGGGCTTTATGGGGTGCAGCTGTTCAGTTCTTCAGAATGTAGGCTACGATGTAGGCTATGCATGATCTGTTTTCTTACCAGCAATCAAATTTAGGAGTAGGATTTATAATATTAGACCTTTCTGTAGCTTGGCCAGGCCTCACAGCAATATTGTATTAAAGCACTCACTCACTTTTACAATCCCCTCCACTCCAGCCTTGACGGCACTCAGCACAATACTTCCCATTCACAAAGAAGTCATCATTAGCTTTCCATGTTCCATTGTTGCAGGTTTTACAATTCTCAAACAGACTGCAGCCTGGCAAAAACAAACCACAAATCAGAAAGGTAATAATCGAAAACATTTTTAGGAGAATTTGGCACTCCTAGTCATTTATAGCATCCAACATATTGTTTTTACAACAATATATCACCTAATAAACTTTACAATAGACAGAAGAAGGATAGTGCAAACACCAGATGACAGGACACAAAAAAAGGCATCTCATACATTCATGACAATTAAGCTGAAGGGTGAGAATATACCTGGATAAACAATACAGGGGTCACATTCATCCAGAGCATTGCGGCAGCAGGGAACAGTGTAGCCTACTCTTGTGCCTTTTGATGGGCACTGACACTGGATGAGGTGGTACTCACAGCATGGACGACACATAACATTCCACTGAGAGCTCGGGCAGTTGTCTACCCTCAGAGCTGTGGAGCAAAGAAACAAAAAATTTTCATTGCAAGCCTAAGAGCTGCGAACGGAAACCTCTGAGCTTTCTGGAAGTAAAATGAGATAATAAATTATGTGTTTATGATTCTGGAAAAAAATTGTCAACATGGAAGAGGTAGAAATATGTCCATTTAGTGTATTTAAATATCATTCAACGAGGCAGATCAAACTTCCGAGTGCAACACCTGCAAACGGTACCATGTTGATCTTGACTGTTGATTTTGTAGCAGGTAAAAGACATCAAAATCAAACCGGGTTATACAAGCATGTGTGTACACTGAATATCAGTTTGTCCTTGTTTAAACCTAGAGCCAAACTGATGCATCATATTGAGCAGCTTGAGCTGCAGAGACAGATCCAAATAGGCCCCAAAATCTAACTTAAGATGCTCCATTTGGAGCACTAATGAATATATGTATCCTATAAGGTTATTTATTCTCTCAAACACAAAACTGCAATCAATCAGTGAAAATTTGTCTCCGGTTATAGCTCACAAAGGGCTACAAACAATTATAGTTTCCCTAAGTTAAATTCTACTCATAAAAATAAATGAATTTATGTGATAAAAACTAAAACTGTCCCAGCTATAGCCACTAGTATGCCTAATATCTATATGTGTGTTATGTGTTACTCTGATTTCAGTGAGGCACACAGTGTGCATAGCATGAACTGACTGGAGTCTCAGACGAAGCAGAAGAAGTGAGTCATAGTTATAAAATAACTCCACGGTTAGTCAGCAGCTCAAGTCAGCTGGCTTATTTCATGTTAAAGCTTTCTTTTTCTTTTTTCTCCACAAAGACAAATTTTAACAAAGACAGTGCAAATGTGAACTTCAGAATCAGAACAGACTGCAGTTTACTTACCGTGTGTCCACCCCATCATACAAAAACAGAGATTTAGGAAGAGGTAGAAGATTAGGGGTTCCAGAAAATTGAGCATTGGGACGCTTTTTGTGAAGAAAGGGAGCATGCTGCCAAATGGTAACAAACCTCCCAGGAGAATCCTAGAAAGGAGCAAAAGCTTGATGATATCTACAGTGTCCCAGTCTGCCTGAAGTATAACTGGCTATAGACCATGAATTTTCCCATGTCACCATGGTGGACTGAAATCTTTAACCCATTCTTTCCATTGTGTTCAGATTCGTGAAAGACTGTATTTGCTCTAAAGTTGTCCACATCTGCACTGGCTCTGCAACTAGTTCCTGTTCCTCTGCCCTTGCTATGAGTCCAGTATGTGTGCTGAGTAACAATGGAAAACTCCTGGCAAAGGAAGGGGAAAGTGCATTTAGTGGGAATAAAAACATGTTAATGAGAAAAACAGTGAAGAAAAAAAAATCTGTCAGTTTAGTGAGAAGGGTTTCAAGGGAATCTCTCAGGCTACAAGTTGGGAGAGTCAAAACCAGTTGTTCTGGCACATAAACACTTCAAAAGTCAGGGAAGAATGACAGAGTTTCATGTGCACCAAACCAAATGTGTTTACTGATAGTTCATCATACACCAGCTGTCATACTTGACGTGACAGTTTCACAACATCTTGGAAAACGAATAACAGATGTACTCGCTAAAGTGGTTATGAAATGTTTATGTCAATTTCAATAAATACATGCCTGGAGCTATGGGGATGACAGCTCATCACTGCCCACTTTATGTCCAAGGTTTGTGTTCCATCGCCTAAGCTCATAGTATTTCCATGTCTTAGTACCTGTTTTCATCCTTTCCATCACAGCAGGGTGTGAACAGACTTGTTGTGATACAGAATATTCCAGGCACCACAATAGGTTTAATATATTTATTATTTTTACTCTTGTGGCTTTTTCTTTTTTCAAAAGAGATGTGATTCTTGGTTGACTTTGACTTTCAATTCTCTTACTTTATGAAATGTTCATTGAAATTAATAAAATATTTAACATTTGGATTCTCTGGAAATAAAATGTCTTAAAGACAAAAAATATGTTATTTTCTTGATGACACACTTCATAACTTGAGGAATCACCAAAAACTCCAATGGTAAACTACAGTTATAGATTTTGGCAAGTACAGGTCCATTTCAAATCAAACTACACTATGCAGTTTATGAAGAAATTGTGGTTTTGCTACTGCTGGACTTTGGTTGTTGCCTTGCCTTTTGTGACATGGGGTTTCAATTTTTAAAATATTCCTGTTAGTCACTGTAAGGGTCTTTGTACACTTGGCTGTTGTTTGGTGTTAAAATTTTTAAAAGACTGGCTTTAAAAACCCCAGGTGAGAAAGGAGTTGAAACAAGTAAATAGTACACCTTTATTTTGGAAAATATAACTAACTCAGGGTTTTATTTTGAAAATCTGAGATCTTTCAGTTCTTCATAATTAGGGACTTCTAGTATTAACATTTCACTGCATTAATCAACTAGATAATATCTAATATGTGACTGGAGGCTTTTATTTTGAAAAAAGTGAGCGTTAAAAGAATTCTGATCAATTCCAACTAGCGGTGGGTGGATCAATCCAAATATCGATAATATCGGTACCAACGTTGGTATTGATATTGATCAAGACTAGTGTAATAAGATCGATACTTTAGCTTCAGTTTCTCTCCTGTATGCAGTGCTGCAGTTTCATCAAAGATGCGAGCTGACTGTTTAAGCGCCACTGCTCTCACAGCACAGAGCAGGCACACTTTGCTCCTCTCCTCCCTGCAGTGTTTTGACATTATACTGTCGCGTGACATGTAACACATTTTTCTTGGGGCAAAAAAGGAATTTGTCAGCACTCCCGGCCCGCGGGCCACTTCGATTTAATGTAAAAAATATAAGACAATTTGGCCCTTTAAGCTGCATTTTTGACATTTCGATAACTCCTCTTAATTGGAGGGGAAAGCAAAATATAAAAAAAGTAACTTAAAGGGCCAAAATGTCTAATATTTTTGACATCAAATCGCGGGCTGGAAGTAGGGGGCGGGGCTGGAAGTGGCCCGCGGGCCGGGAGTGCTGACAAATTCCTTTTTTTGCCCCAAGTAAAATGTGTTACATGTCACGAGACAGTATAATGTCACAACACTGCAGGGAGGAGAGGAGCAAAGTGTGCCTGCTCTGTGCTGTGAGAGGAGTGGCGCTTAAACAGTCAGCTCGCATCTTTGATGAAACTGCAGCGCTGCATACAGGAGAGAAACTGAAGCTAAAGTATCGATCTTATTACACTAATATCGATCAATATCAATACCAATGTCGGTATCGATATTATCGATATTTGGATCAATCCGCCCACCACTACAGTAAACGGAAACAGGATGTGACACAAACCTGTGCTGCCCGCACCACCACGTGGCATGTGGTCACCTGCTCATTTCTTGAACTACCTTCAGTGAATCCTCACGTGTTTTATCTAAAGCACACTCTCTGCTGAATCACTTGCAGATTATATCCACATTATTCACTTAGTGTGTTTTTAGAAATTTGCTAGCCTAACGTTGCTTTTAGCTGACTTAGCATGGCTGCTTCTTCTGTCCCTCCTGCACTTTCCTGCTCTTTGTCAGATTTTTAGTTACTCCTCAGCCTCCTTTAGCAGTATCGATACTTGTAACAAATGTAGCCTGTTTGTAGCTTTGGAGGCCAGGCTGAGTGAACTGGAGACTCGGATCTGCACCCTGGAAAATCCAGTAGCTAGCCAGGCCCCTGTAGTCGGTGCGGACCAAGGTAGCATAGGCTTAGCCACTGTTAGCTCTCCCTCAGCGGATACCGAGCAGCCGGGAAAGCAGGCTGGTTGGGTGACTGTGCAAAGGAGGCGTAGTCCTACACAGAAGCCGCCAGTACACCGCCAAGCTGTTCACGTCTCTAACCGTCTCGGCGACACACCCACCGAGGAACAAACTCTGGTTATTGGTGACTCTGTTTTGAAAAATGTGAAGCTAGCGACACCAGCAACCATAGTCGAATGTGTTCCAGGGGCCAGAGCAGGCGACATTCATGGAAATTTGAAAGTGCTGGCTAAGGCTAATCGTAGATTTGGTAAGATAATTCATGACGGCAGTAATGACACCCAGTTATGCCAATCGGAGGTCACTTAAGTTAATGCTGAATCTGTGTGTAACTTTGCAAAAATAATGTCAGACTCGTTTTCTCTGGGCCCCTACCCAATCGGACCAGGGCCAACATGTTTAGCTGCATGTTATCCTTGAATTGCTGTCTGTCTGAGTGGTGTCCAAAAAATGGCATCCATCCCACTTTGGATGGAGCAGCTCTCATTTCTAGAATCTGGCAGGATTTATTACCCCCCCCAAAAAAAACAAAAAAAAACGTGACCCCCCAGGTTTGAGACAGGAAGCAGCGCTGCAGTCTTACACACCTCTCTGCAGCTTCTCTCTCCTGCCATCCCCCAAAACCCCATCCCCATAGAGACAGTACCTGCTCCCAGACCACCAAAAAACAAACCAAAAACCAACAAATATATATATATATATATATATATATATATATATATATATATATATATATATATATATATATATATATATATATATAAGCATAAAAATTCAAAAAGGAAAAAACAACATAGCATCCTCAACTGCACCAAAGAGTAAAACAGTTAAATGTAGACTAATAAACATGAGGTCTCTCTCTTCCCTGTTCATAATTGATAAACATACTGATTGATTCTGCCTTACAGAAATGTAGTTACAGCAGGATGAATATGTTGTTTAAATCAGTGATTCCCAAAGTCAAGAGTGTTGGGATTCCTGTGTTTTAGTGATCATATATTTTTGGTTCTTAGTTTATTTTAGGTTATCGGTCTTTTTTAGTTTCTGGTATTTTTATTAAATCCCTGCTCCCTGTGTTGAACTTCCTGTGTCCCTGGGTTCGGGTGTCTGGTTGTCTTTGTCCCTTGTCCCCTAGGTATCCTATTCCTTGTGTTCTGTTAAGTCTGCATGTGCATCATGGTTGGTCACTTCCTGTTTTATTTTTAGTCTTGTGTTCCCTTTGCTTTGTTTGGGTTTGTGTCCCTTGAGTTATTCGTTCATTTGTTTCACCTGTGGTTCCCTGCTGTTTCCAATTGCCCATATTACCTAGTGTGTGTAATAAATACAAACCTGCCTCTCTTTTGTGCAATGAGTCTTTGCCTGAAAATAAGGGCTTTTCATGTTTTGTGTCTAGGCAGGGAGAATGTTTTTGATTTAATGACAATGTGGAGATACTTGATTCTCCTTTGTTAGTGGAAGCCACCTGTTCCAAGTCCATAAACAATGATTAGCTGTCTGGTGGTACAGTCCAACCTACATACAAGGACAATTTTTCATGTAATGTTTTCGAGCAGACAATTAATTCAATTACGAGTGTGGTTCCAAGCCTACAGACAATAATGAGGACAGTTGCACTGGTCATGTATCTGAGCCGATGAACAATATTAACCCGTGTTAGCTTTTGAGCATGAGAGTTATAACGACTTTTCATTTGAAGTTTCTGAGTCAGTATATAAGAGACACATTCCACATCAGGTTTTCAAACCTAAAGACACTGATTTTTCATGTGCTATTCCTGATCCCATGGACAATAATGTCCTTCTGTCTTGTGTCTGGGTCATTGGGTAATGAGGTCATGTCTCCCCCTGTTCCCAAGCTGGCAATTAACAAAGACATTGTGCGCTCTGCCTCCAATCCGGCAAGTTCCAAGGATATTTTCAGTTCAGCTTCTAAGACTGTGTATGGTGCATTTTCTCCTGAGACTGGTTTGTGTGTTTCTCCTCCGGCCCAGTCGGAGTCAGGTACCTTTGTTTCTGAGTCTGCTGACTATGTGCAACACATATGTACTGTACAGACTATCCCTGAAACTGCTAATTTTACTGAGAGGCACTCAGCACCCACACCTGTTTTGTTTTTGTGGGTGGAGGCGGCCACGGACCAGCCCACCTCTGCACCCGTCCCTACTCCTCAAGTGAGGAGAACCCAGTCCCAGCCTTCAGTTTCAGCTTCAAGGCCAGCTTCAGCCTCTTCAGCAGCTTCAGAGTTTTCAGCATCAGTCAGCGCTTCAGCTTCAGTCTTCAGCTTCGCCACCTGCAACTCATCTGCTGCCTGAGTCACCCCATCTATCCTAAGTGTCTTCATCACTGCCAGAATCTTCCTTAAAGCAGCCTGCACAGCAGCCCCAGTTGTTAGAAGAGATGACTGCGCACCCTGCTCAGCAGCCCCTGCCTGCACAGCAGCTCCAGCCTGCAAACCTGGAGCCAGAGGGCCCCACTCAGTCCGAGCTTCCAGTTGAATTAACCTGAACAAACAAAAGGCTTTTCTCGGACAGGGCAGCTTTGGTTTTGTAACCAAATGTCTCAATACTGAAACCAACAAAGCCGTGGCTATCAAAGTCAACAAGAACCACCCCAAAATTTTGCAACAGGCAAAATCAGAGATGTTCATCCTAGAGCAACTGCGATGCTTGGATCCGAACAGCTGCAATATTGTTAAATGGAATGGCTTTTTCCTCAACAGGGAGTGTTTATGCTTACATTCTGAACTACTTAATCAAAGCCTGCTTGATTACAGAGGACCACGACAACCAAGGCCTTCCTATAAGTGAGGTGAGGCCAATTTTATATCAGCTGGCCAATGCCCTGTCCCACCTGAGTTCCATAGGAATAGTGCACACTGACCTCAAACCAGAAAAAGTGATAGTTGTGGGCCGCCATCAGTCTCCCATCAAATTCAAAATTATTGATTTTGGACTGGCATGTTCTGTGTCTGCATTGGATCCAGATGTCTATGTGCAGAACCTTGGGTACACTGCGCCAGAGGTAATTCTCTGTGTTCCATTTAATCAAGCCATTGATATGTGGTCCCTGGGTCTGATGGCTGCGGAGCTGGCCATAGGGTGGCCACTCTACCCTGGTGAAACGGAATTTGATGTTCTCAGATTCATAATAGACGTTCAGGGCCAGCCACCCGACTGTGTCTTAGACCATGGATTTGGTACAGTTAATTTCTTCATAAAAGAAAACTGCAGATGTAAGTCTGAAGAACAATTTCAACATGAGACAGGATTGCATGCGCAAAAAACATGAAATTTTAAGCTTAAGAGTCTTGATAATAATAGGAAATAATGAAAATGAAAAATGAAAACAGAACGCCATAGTGGTCAGGATTTGTTGGTGAGCCTGATTAAACAGATGCTGCACTTAGATGCCAACCAGCACATCACACCCTTGGAGGTTCTTTGGCATCCCTTCTTTGACCCTTGCCTCTCACAGAGTTCCTCCAGAGACCCTTGTATTGACATAGAGAACACAGAAGACCAAAGCCTTGTTCTCTCTCAGCAGCATTCCCATTGGCAATCAAAAAGCCCACACAGCATTGACTGGAGTGTCCAAAATCCAGCTGCATACCTAAATTCTACACTCAGCAGCAACAATGAAGAGTTCAACATTCAATTTGAAACCACAAATCAGAGCTGGCAATTTAGCAGGAAAAGTGCAAATGCCTTCCACTCCTGTTTCTGCCCCCTATCCGTTCTCATTAAATTTGCCCAAATTGTCCACACTGATTAAGTTATGATTACACCAGCCCATTACCTTGATGAAGTTAATTAGTAAGTTGCTCCAAAAATTTAATTTTGGCTTCTTTTTTTTTTTTTTTAATTTTCACTTTCCCCTCACCCACCAGGTGGTCGCGGCAGATGGCCATCCCTCCCTGAGCCTGGTTCTGCCCGAGGTTTCTTCCTGTCAACAGGAGTTTTTCCTCCCCACTGTTGCCAAGTGCTTGCTCATAGGGAATCATCTGATTCTGGGGGTGGGGATTCTTGTGGAAATTTAAAAAAAACAAAAACCTACAAAACAACAGATATAATCTTGACCTTGAACAAATAACCATCATATTCAAGCATCGCTGAGGAGCAACAATTCTTTTGAAAATGGGCTAAACTAAAAGTTTGACCTTAAATTTGGGTTTGTCTGGGTCGCCAATACTTAATATGGTGTTACTGTTTTAACTGTTTTAAGTAATTTCAAATAAATAAAGATTAAAGATCAACTAACATCAAGTTTTGTTTTGTAATTTTTGTATCATTATGCATTATTACCTTGACAACTGGGCTCAGGAAACTCACCTTCCAGAATTAGACAATATTCAGTACACAAAACAAACATTTGATTACTACACTTTGTTGAATCTATGAAGAATTAAGGCAGTTCTGAAGACGAAAGGGGTCCAACCCGGCACTAGTCAGGTGCCTAATAAAGTGTCTAGTCAGTTTCTAATCTAATATACAAATACACATTTAGGATTACAGTATATTCTATACACTATATACACTTGCCTTTACATCTGCATCGGACAACAAAAAAAAAATTAAATCTACTTGTGGGCTGGTCATCAGTTCCTGTGAAATTTAACCTGGTCATTAGCTTGCTAAATGTTTGACCTTTCCTCACTCTGTCTTTACAGCTTTTGGCAGACAGCAAGTGTGAAAATCTGTCAAAGTTGTCCAAGTGTGACACATAGGAGGAATGGAGAAAAGGTATGTAAAAATTAAATATGTGCCTAAAGAAAATTAAAGTTTGTGCCAAAGGTAACAAGTTAATCCATTTGGTAAGATCTCAAGGGTTATAATGACCCATATAATTTTAGGAAGATAGACAGGACCTTGCTTTCATAACACTGGTACTCCTTACAGAGTTAAAAGTGAAGGAGGTGTGTTAGCTGTACAGAATGAGTATTAACACACTATGTTAGCAATAGCCCTCAGAGGTTCTGCAGCAATACATCATCTTTGCCCTCTAAGACATCTGAATCTCTCGAATGTTCTTCTAGCACGTGTAACCTGGTCTCACAGGATTACCACAACAATCTGTATTTCAAACGAGAATAATGGCAGACACACCATTATCAATTTTAAGCACACCAAACAAAGAATAAAATGCATTCAAATTAACTTAGATGCATAATAATTTTTTGCACAGCATGCATAAGAATACTACAACATCAATCAATCAGCAATAGAAGTTCAGTGCCAAGGTTCTGGGTTTGAATTTCCCAGATACCTGCAACCTTTCTGTGTGGAGTTTGCATGGTGTCACTGTGCCTATGTGGGCTCTCTCCAGGTACTCTAACCTCATCCCACAGTCCAAAGACATGGTTGATAACTGGTAGTTCCAAATAGGCAGTAGGTGTGAATGTGAGTAGGAATGGCTGACATGTCTGTGTGTTAGACCTGTGATAGACTGGACCATGATGAAAATCTGTTTCTACACACGGCAAGAAGACACTAAAGTCATGATTGTTAACTGAAAACACTGAAGTAGTAATTAACCCTCCCATCAATGAAGTGACAACCACATTTTGACCACCACTTTGAGCAGGCAGATATGAAGACGCATGAGTGATTACTTATGATATGTGCACCCTTTGAAGTGACAATCATGACTGAAGAGTTTTTCCTCATTCTGTCATGTCAAATCTGACCTAGCCACACATGAGAGAAAGAGATGAGGAGTAGAGGATTATGTATTCCACATAATGACACAGTTATAAAACTTTCATCAGTGCCACAAGGCCAAGCTCACTGTTAAAATGAGTTCTTGACATCAGAGACCAATGTTTTTTTTTGGTTCATGTAATTACGCACAGTGCTCTTTCAGCTATTTTTAGCCCCCTGTTGCTCAGAGAAAGATTCCTTTTGGACGTCAGAGGCTGTCTCATCCAACTCTGCTCCGAAATCCACTGGCCACCATCTAGTGACAATAACCGAACTACTCAATGAAACATGGGAACCCCTCACCACACGCATCAAACACCCTAAATGAGGCCTTAGCAGTAGAAAGGATTGTGGAAGAATTATGACATATGATAAGAGTTGCAGCAGTTACATGCACTTTGCTGTCAGTGTCTTTACCACGAGACATCTGAATTGCAACAAAAGTAAGTAAAACAGTAACATTAGAATTTTTTAATGAAAAATCTTTAAATATGTGAGCTATATTGATGACTATGTCAATATGTTGATCTTTAAACACATATTGGTCAATTTGTATTTAAGGATTTTTTGACACATCAAATCTACGGAAACACCTGGCCGAACAAAAAGTATCTAAAAGATGAAGAGTGTACCGTATTAAAAAGTCCGAAACCCAATTTCACAGACCTGCAGCTAATTTTAGCACATCTGTCCCCGGCATCTCAGACGATGAGCCCACAGACAACGATGATTAACCTTTTAGTGAGACATCTTCTTCAGCTTATTAGGATAAGAGAGCTTGGTTAAGCTCAGCTGAGAGAAACTGGACTTTTTCCACTGTGTTAGCTGATGTTTTAACTTAGCATGTTTACACTGGCTGCAACGGTAAACTAATACATTATGTAAGATACTATGGTACGTAACCATAACCAGTAATAGTACAACAATACTTTTTAATACTGTAGTATCCAAACACTGCGACGGTGATGTCAACATTGCAGACATTGTTAGGCAGCGACCACTGAGCGGTATACCATGAAGGAAGTTCAGCACAGCCGGGCTTTCTTTGTCTTCTCAGGCTTTACAAAACCTAAAGCTGGAGATAACCGGTATCACAATGGTGATTTGCAGCTTTCTCTTGTAGGCAGTGGGTTTCTAACGTGATGGCCACACTTTAAAGTTCTGAATCTTCAAAGTGGGTGCATTTAAACATTAAAAGCTAATCATTGTGTTCAGCTCTGACTCTGTCCTATAGCCCGATAAAAGAAAAGTGGAAATCACTTTAGTCTGTCAGTAGATCAAAGGAAAATGTATTTGAATTGAATCGGTATCCTGAGTGTGTTTTCTGTGTTCTAGTAGCTGGAGTTCCAGCAGCGTAAAACAGAATTAGCAGCCGATTAAGACAAAGTACGTTATTATTTAGAGATTTTCACCAACTAAATACATTTAAATTTCAGTGACAACGCAAAAGGAGTTTGAGCTGCTGTAACTTTACAACTGGGCTTCATCCATCATGTTAGTAATAACTAACCAGCAGAGAACCTTTATCACACTTAAAACACGCTGTAACTAAAAGAATCAGTGAACATGTGGCGCTTCCAGATCATTTTAAACCAAAACTCTGAGCACCTGAAAATCTGCTTCTGACCAGGTTAAGCATTAAGCATCGGTTACAATGGCGATTTATTCAGGTAAGAAGAGAGCCATTTTGATGACACAGAAAACTCTGACTTTAAGTTTGACATATCATTTATGTCAAACCGCTTTATGTTTAAGGGCAATTTCTCCATGTGCCAAGCTTTAGCCAACACTTAACAACTGGGTGAGGAGTGCAGCCATTCAGGAGGGGCCCAAAGTAGAGCTGCTGCTCCTTCACATCGAAAGGAGCCAGTTGAGGTGGTTCGGGCATCTGACCATGATGCCTCCTGGGCGCCTCTTGAGGGAGGTGTTCCGGGCATGTCCTACTGGGAGGAGGCCCCGGGGCAGACCCAGGACATGCTGGAGACATTATATGTCTCGGTTGGCCTGGGAATGCCTTTGGGTCCCCGCGGATGAGCTGGAGGAGATGGCTGGGGAGGAGGAGGTCTGGGCTTTTCTGCTTGGGCTGCTGCTCCCGCGACCCGGCCCCAGATAAGCGGAAGAAAATGGATGGATGGATTAACAACTGTAATACATCTATATCTGTGTGAAAATGCCTGATCTTCCGACATCCCACATCTAATATGAGCCAATGATATGACAGCCAGGTTCATTTGTCGCACAGAGAAGTGAAAGGGACACATAGGAAATCAGGCTGGCCTTTAACATTTTCTTAACAAGATATAACAGGAAATGGTGTCAAAGCTCAGACTTTACTACATTTGCTCCAGATGTTCCTTTTCATAAACAGCCTTTCTTGTCACATACATCAAGGTAGGAGGCAGAGACGGGTGCAGTTATACATTGCTGTGACATAAAAATAAATACTTTAAATCCTGCTACAATCATAGGAACATGTGAAACCTGCATGTGAATCTTCAAGCAGGTCCCTTTCTGTTCTGCTTCACTTTTGTTTGGAAATGTGATTATATTTTAATATACCTGATAACAATATGTACTTATTTTCAATTTCTAATCTTATTTAGTTTAAAAGCAAGTAGTAAATAGTTTACAGTTCAAAACTGCAACAGTCTGAAACACTCAAAGGATAAAAGACCTACTGTAGGTCAATCCCACTAACACAAGGTTTCTGATTACCCTCACATCCTCAACAACTACAAATTATTACACATATCCTGTCTTCTTGACTTTTGTCACATATGAAATAAACTTTACAATAATCATAATTAAATAGTTGGTGTGATGCTTCCCTGTGATGCCACTGTTATCATTCTGAATAATTTTTGTAAAGAAAAAAAATATCATTTGTACACACTAACAACATTCCCATCCCTTTTGAAATAAAGCCCAAAGGTTCCTGATCTGTAGGTTACAGTGGTTACACTCCCAGGTTGGCTTTGTTCCCTGGCAGCAATTCTTCCTTGGCTGAGTCCTCAGAGTCTGTGTGAGGTCTCTTCTTCATTTCTAGACTTTTCACCCAAGTGTAGGCAGATGACCCACCAAGAACCAGCATGTTACTGGTCCACCACAGCAGGCTTTTAGTGGAAAAGTTGTACATTACCGCAATAACAGTCTGTGCACAGGCCTTTGCAGTTCCTGAGACGTTGTGCGTGAGTGGACTTGTATACTTGATCTGGAGGCCTGTAACGTAGCCTATGGCGAAACCGAACACTCCTCCGAGTGTCATCATTCCCCAAAAGCTGAGGTCAGTGAGGCGGCTGAAGCTGGCGATTTGGCCCAGCTCTCCAAACATAAGGATGAGCGGGAGGAAGAGGACGCAGGCATTTATATTGTTATAGTAGGACAGTTTCCAGATGTTCCCGTCCACAGCAGGCATTACCTTCTTAGTGTAGATGGCATTGAGAGAGACGCAGGCACTAGCCAGCACCCCAAAACATACGCCTGTCCAGGAGAGGGACCCCGCTATGCCTTCCTGGTCCACACCGAGCCAGAATCCACCTGAGAAGCACAATACACAATCAAGCATTTAATGTAGTGCCATCGAGTCAGTGTAACACAAACTGTGTGTTTAATGACTTGGCTCAAAAGAATTTGACAAATAAGGGACACCACACAGTTTTAGGATGATGTTAAGTGTTTTAATTAAAATTATTTAATCAGTCAGCCTGCATGGCAAAGATGAGCAGAGCAGAGAACAGCCCATGAGAAGTTCTGGCAGGGCTGCTTTATGGCGCCCCGAGCCCAACCTGCTCAGGTGCGCGGCACCTTATACTAGGCCATCTACACCCACCATTTTCCCAGAAGAGGTAGAAAGACAAAGCCAACCAGGAAGACAATCCCTGTGGCTGTCATGTGTGGTGCAGCTCTGCACACGCACACCTTTCAGGGCAGGAGAGAGAGAGAAACCAGGAAGTTTATTTTCCAGGTTACTGTACAAACTGTGATTCTGCCACAACCTCACCTCGAGGTGCATGGAGAAAAAAAATGAAATCTTAAGAGGTCAAAACCCCACTATGACGACCATTTCCAGGCTATCCCGGCATGAGAACGCTGAATCAGGGTTATCCTCATATCAGTACGTGTAAGCACTCAGACAGCCTCAATGGATTGTCGAGTAATAGGATAAGAAATACTTTTGAGCAAAAATAAATATTCAAAAGAGAAAAAACACAGGTTTTTTTTTAAAATGAACTGCTTACTGGTTTCCATTTTGGAAATTGCTTGTTTAATCATTTAAATGCATACAATATCTGTCAGAAAAGAAACGCAACCCGTTCATGCGCGGATCATCAAACTACAGACCCCCGAGCAAATATTAAGGCACTGTTACTTCTTCAGTCGGTCCCAAATTGTGTATGGGCCCCTGGGCCTTTGCCCAGTATGCCCATTGGATAATCCGGCCACGCATATTAAAACTGCATTTTTTTAAGAAAACATTTTTAAATAAATAATCACAAGTACAGTAATGTCACATACAATAAGGTAAATTAATCTAGATGGGGTAGATTTGGTGTGTGTTCATATGTGTGTTTTTGTGTGTGTGTGTGTCTGCATGTTTAAGTGTGCTAGTGAGTGAGTCAGTGTGTGTGTCCGTAAGCCGTTAAAGGAACATCAGGAAAAGCGAGCATATCAACATTCTCAGTATGTCATGAGTCACTTGGACACTTTACTCCACTGCCATCACAGTGGGTGTATCTTAACAAATAGTACATATACATTTTATTTATCTACGCTCCCACCCATAATGCATACTGTGTATGGTGTACACACTTTTTTTTTTACTGGCTACAAATATATATAGTGTTCTGATGTATATGTGCATTGATATATTTTTTATGTATATAGCGTTTTCTTTTTTATTTCATCCTTCTCTG
This sequence comes from Pterophyllum scalare, assembly GCA_024447675.2. Taxonomy (NCBI): domain Eukaryota; kingdom Metazoa; phylum Chordata; class Actinopteri; order Cichliformes; family Cichlidae; genus Pterophyllum; species Pterophyllum scalare. The sequence goes on along the minus strand of JAMQGT020000213.1, from coordinate 49,306 downwards.
TACTTGAGCTGCTGTAATGTGAAAACTTTCCCATCGTGGGAGCATTAAAGTTTATCTTATCTTAGAATGTTTCCTGCTGCCAAAACCACATTCTGATGGTGTTGATGTTAATTCAGTGTCCAACCCAACGGCCCCAGGTCAGAGGCTAAGAGTTTTACTGGCCACATGTACAGTTTTACTGGTCTAAGAGATAATTATTAAACAAACAAACTTATTTTTCACAATAAAATTTTGTCTTTCTGATGGACAGAAAGACACATGCTGCACACAAGGCAAAACTCTGCCTGTTGTATAAGCTACCTCAAATAGGCCATTTAACTGAATCCCACTTTTATTCGTGAATGTGCTCTAACAGAGGCAAATTCCAAATATTAACCATACAGGTAGTCTGTAATGCTTGGAAAGTAAACTAATTTTACATAAATTGTTATATACCTAATAATGCAGCAGGTCTACCACACCCACCATCACTGGCTGAGGAACAATAACATGAACACTACACAAGGGTTAAGCAGCCTTCAGGAATAGTTCTCCAGGTTTTCTTTGAAAAACAAGAAACCTGAAGAACTACAATTTAAGGCTGCTATTGTGCCTGTTTGGAAAGAAAATATGAAGAAATGAAAGGTGGGTCAAGACTTTTGCATGTTACTTATATTCACTACGTCAAATATCTTATATAAAGTGGAATGTAATTTGACTAAAATGGCAGCCTAGTTAATTTATCAATCTTTTAATATCAGCTGCAGCAGCGTTCTAGCCACCACTGTTTCTTCAGCTTTCTGAAAGGCTAAACTCAGTGCAGACTGACCATTTTCAGAAAAAACAAACAAAAAACAAAACAATAAATAACATCATATGCAAAACGACAACGTCAACCCACCTAATATGATTCCGCAGCACAGCAGAGCTGTCAAAGATGTGGTTTGTTTCAGGATAATGTACGATAGCAGCACGTTGAAAACTGTGCTCAGAGAACGGCCGATCGTATAGAAAGCCACTCCGACATATTTCAGGCACAAGTTGTTGAAGGTTATCATGCCGATGAAGACGACGGACAGCGGTAGGACCTCCCGGGACGTCTTCACGTCAAACTTGACCGAGGGGAAATCGATGAGTCCCGGCCACACTTTCGACAGCAGCTGCATGAACCAGCAAAGCGCAACAGTCACCACACACTGATAAAAAGTGACAAACAACGGCGCGTTCAATTCTTTGTCGTCCAGCAGGTAATTATTAAGGAACACCATTGTTATTGAAACAAACCAGTACAGTGCAACCACAGCTGCTATTCTGGTTGCACGGAATAGGAAAGTCTCTCCGGATTCTTCCCGATCCATCGTTTCAGAATCACTCAGAGCCATCCTCAAGATACCGGAGCGCTTCAACTGTGTCCTGTTCATAAGTGTAGATGAGGAACATATACCTGAGGAACAAGCCGGAATATTTACATGCCGCGTCCTGATAACCCGGAAGTCGGGAGTGACGTCACAGCGTGCCAGTAAAGTCGGAAAAGCGAGAAAGAAACGGCATTTGTTTTGTTTCTTAGCAAAGTAGAACTATTTCGGTATCACTAGCAATACAGCGTAATACTTCGGGGGGAGATGGCTTATTTAGGGAGTCACAAATACACAACCGTGGCGGTACAGATTAAAAGTTATATTACACTTTCTTGGATTGGTAATTCGGGGTTGGTGAGGTTGCTCCGACTTTCCCCGTGGGAAGACCGACTTGAAGGGGGGGGGATACCAGAAATTCCGACTTCCGCCTTATTTGGGAACGCATCCAGCTCGAGCATGACTGCCGTGTCCGTCAGCGGCGTCAACAAATAGACTTTCAACATAAAATCAGGAACTCTTGTTCCAAACTGCACAGCAACGGTTTACTGTAACTAGTATTAATTAGAATACCTATGTAAGGTCTTCTTCTGCTCTGTGCAATGCAGCACAATTTACACAAGCTACACAAAACCAACTATTGTTTTACAATTTGAGAAAAGATCTTTAATAGAATGTCATTGTTTAAACATATTAAAAAATATATTTAGTAGGCATCCTATACATTCATGTTCAAATCAGCCTGTTCTTGTACTTAACTGAGCAAACATCTGATCATCAGTTCAGAGTTCTTAGTGCCACATTCTCGTCTTTCATTAAGTGGACATTTATTTTGAAAGGCCCCAACCGGAAGACTCTTTGAGCACGTCCTTGTTTGAACAGCCTCTATTTAATTTAAAGACACAGTGTACAAAGTAACCAGGTCGTCATCATTAAAAAAAAAAAAGAGCCAAAGAAATCGCTCATTGTGTAAGCAGTGCATTATTTTTCTGTATCTGAATTCAGCATAAGTGTCTAGGGGTCCTTAGCAGAGCCTGGCATTACATTTTCGTTTTCCTTTGCACCTTTTTATGTCTCAGTAATTAATGTCATAATTAAATTGTCTGAATAAATAGGCTGGATGGTTGAACTCTGATACTACTTTCACCCCTTACAAATGGCAGGAATTGGTAGAGTCTACAGACTGGCCTTTGCAGAACAGCTAATTTATTCTATCAATACTGCTAATGCCGACTGTGAGTCATGTCTCTCCCCAAAGAAAGCAAGAAAGCTCCATGGCCCTTAGTTTTAGAAACCAGAAAGAGTGAAGTAGCAGCAGGGCCCTGTCCAAATGAGGGCAACAACTAAAAGTTATTCCAAGCAATCATTTGCAGCTGAAAGCTGAGCAACACAAACATCAAGTCGCGTTGGACCAGCAGTTTTCAGCCAGTGGTAAGCAAGGCAGCAGAGCCAGTGTATTTGATGAAACAGCATTTTAAAATACCAGAGTGCAAGTTTCTTTATTGTCATTTCTGCATTTGCAAAATACAACAGAAACGAAATGGTATGGAACAAATCCGTTCAAATAAGTGGAAATTAAGAAAAACTAAACTTGAATATAAACTAAAATATAAATACACTAATATATAAAAACAGCAATAAGGCCAGCAGCATTCACGCTGAGTAGTGAGAGCCTAAGTGTTGACGTGCATGTGCTCTACTGTGCCATTAAGATTGTGCAATAACTGCTTCTTAATTTTAAAAGAAAAGGAGATTGCAGGTAGTCACTTCTATGGCAATGGATACCTTTATTCAGCTTTTCTAGCTTTAATGAAACATCATCAGACATTTTAATATACTGCTATTAGGCCTACTCAACCAAAGTACTGTAATTATAGTGTCACAGTTTCATAAACACAAACACATTTGGACAGTTATTTAAACTTTATTTAAATTATTTATATAATTATGTCCTTTACAATTAATATGGTGTGCCTTGATGATCTGGTTTGACCACTGACATGCCTTAGCACCTTCCAGGCTTAAAACAGAATGAGGCTGTAAGCAGGTTAAGAGGCTAATATCAGTCCTGCATGCTTCTTATAGAGAGGATGATGGAAGTGAAGAGAGAGGGATGAGAATGAAGGTTGCCCTGAGAGTGATGGGAAGGATGAAGAGAGGAGAGAGGGTGTTAGAAAAGTGTTACAAAACTAAGATAGCATTTTTATGCTTTTTTTAATATCATGGGTATCATAAATACTTAAACAACATTGAAGCCAAGAATGCACTCTTAAGCTTGACACTCCAAGCAAAACTCATTTAACCACAAAGTAATTGTAGACTTCAATATGTTGAGAAATCTGGGTTGCAATGTGAGATTTGGGTTTGAAATGCTGCTTCTATAGCATTTTTGATTTTACATCTCCAAAAGGAGCCTCAGGATATTTGACTGCACTCCATATCAGTATAGATGGGAGCATATTCTAGATTTTACTTTGCTTTAAACAGGACCAGAAAATGTCTTGGTAACCTGAATGTTTGAACCAAAGAGGTTTGAACAAAGAAAAGAACCGAACCAGTGAACAAAAGAAGCAACAACTGCTTGAAAGCAGTGTAGTTATGAAGCAATTAAAAGGGAATACTACTTGTGGTTTTCAGATCAATGCAGTTTATTACTTTACTTTGATTTTCTACTAATTTAGAGAAGACTTCACTTTATTTGCCAGTTAAGCAGTGTTTTGTGTTTAGATGTCTATTCGTTCGGTTCCTTTTTTTTTGCTACCAATTTTATAATGCAGTATTGTGTAAAGGTTCATCATCAGAGTCAATTAAGGAGACATCTGATTGGTCCCAAATAACACTTAAGAAGAATTATCTACTACAACAGGATGGTACAGCCCTCACAAATGCCCACCTTGACCGGTCATGTCTTCAAATCCAATGGAAATTTTCAATGGGACGTCAGAAGCAGGATGCATTTATAGGTTCGGTCAGTAGGTGGCACCAAATAATCATGGATGTTGATTTCGTGGCTGGCAGTAGCATTATGAACTTGCGGCCTCATGTAGCTGCATGGTGAGGATTGGCGTACTTAGTTTAATCTTATCATTTTGTGCTAAAATTAACTTATATACAGTAGGAATAGGCTACAAAAAACAAAAATCACAGGGTAAGAACACAAATGCCACCTCCGCAAGGGTTATATCTGTATGTTGTATGGGTGTCTAAAATAACTCAGACAGCATGCTTTTCTCGGACTGTTCCCTCTTACACTGGTCTCATAACAGCAGCCCTTGCTCACCTGCAACATGCTCAAAATAGAGGCAGCTGATCTGTTCAGTCTAATCTTGAGTCAATAATACCAATTCTTTGATTTCTAGAGCACTGTTGAACTATGTAATATGCATGAATGCTTTATTGGGTTTGATTAGGCAGTGACAACAGAGACATGTCATGCATTAGAAGGCCACAAGTTACTTACAAAGACATCTAAGTAGAGTAGTTGTGTAACAGGGTAACAATTCGAATGCACATTTTTGAGCTTTTATAGTGATACAGAATTAGCTGGTATTTCTGCCTCATCCCCATTTTTGTTTCTCCACCCACATGTTCACTGCACCGCACCGCCTGTGTTTTCCTAACGTAGGTCTGTTTTGCAGCATTAATATGACATGGTTAAGAAAGTTTAATGCGTACTTCACTACCAGACTTTGTGTCAAACCCAGTGTCTTCCTGCTGCCATTGTTCTCCTGTTTGACAGTTCCAAGATTGCTCAGTCGCTGGAAAATTGCTGTAAGTGACTGTTGTTTGTCGTGTTTTATTTTCTGCTACAGTGCACAGCGAGTCACTTTGCTGGTGTACCAATGTTAGCCACTGAGTTGTTAAGCTATGCCCACGGACTAAATCCTCCTCCATGAACACACAGGTAGTTGTTGTGTAGCCTGATTCAGCCTTTAAAGCACATCCATCAGTGGGTGTCCGATCCCACATCGTGCTTGTTTTTGCTCAGGGTTGGGAAAGACTGATAATACTTGTTGTAGAAGATTTAATATGCACAAAATAGCCTGTTTTCCAGACCCCTGCCAGCTGGGGAGATTTCCACTATTTATTAGCGAGTGCAGAGATCTAAAGAAGAAATCAATCTAGTCAGCCTGGGACAAATTATCCTATCCAGCTTGACAATAACAGGAGAAATACGAGGAAACTATAATATAAAATACACAGAGTTAAGACTTGGATTTTAACTGAGATAAATTTTCTGAATGTCTGCAAACATTTATAAGCTAATCAAGTTTGCTTTTGGACCTCTGGGTGTTGATTTTTCAGACAACTAAGGGCCAGTGCACTAAAGGAAAAGAAGCATTTTAAGAAAACTGGGATCCATCTTACTAAGATAAAAGCAGGGCTATTTCTTATGACCTGAATTTAAGAAGTAATGAAAATGATGAAAATATCATATTTTTGTTCAGCTGAGCTCAGCTACAGTCGTATAAAAAAGAAAGTTTTTACAGAACCGCACACAGTTCTGCACAAAACTAAGTACAACCTTTTTACTTCCACGGGAACTGAGAGGGTCAGTAGCAGCCAGGTGCAGCTAATCAAATTCATTTGATTAACTGGTCATCAGCAAGCGTGAGCGCCTCTATAAAAGCATTGGTTTTGGCAGTTTGCTGGTCTGGAGCATTCAGGTGCGTTAACACAATGCCACAGTCTTCCCAGGAGGAGAACGTTGAAGCGAATTCATCCTGAGGTCAGACCGTGCAATGCTCAGAGAAACCGCAAAAAGCCCAAGAGCTACATCTCAGACTCTGCAGGCCTTGGTTAGTTTGCTAAATGTTAAAGTACATGGCAGGACACACTGAACAAGTACAGCTTGTTTGGAAGGGTTGCCAGGGGAAAGCCTCTCGTAAAGTTGCATCTGAACAAACCACAAGAATTCTGGAAATGTGTCCTTCAGACAGATGAGAACAAAGTGGAGATATTTGACCATAATTTACAGCGCTATGTTTGGCAAAAAGCCAGCACATCAGCACAAACACCTCACACCGACTGTCAGACACAGTGTTAGAGGGGTGAAGGTTTGGGCTTGTTTTGCAGCAGCGGGACCTGGTGCACCTTGCAAACATTACCGTGCACGCTTACAGACCAACAGGGCAATGATCTAAAGCGCAGCAGCGAATCTACAACAGGCTGGCTGAAAAAGAACAGAATCGACTGCAAAGAGTCCTGTGAAAACTGTCCTTTTTCAATGACAGTATGCCTTTGGGAAATGGGATGGACAAACAGGATATTTTATTTTGAGCTTTTCGTTCGTCTGCCCATAAAATTCATCGTCCTTGTTCATCAAACAGCTTTAGAAGAGACTTCTTTCAGTGCCATTTCAGTCATAAAAACTCCCAGATACCCCAGTTTTAAAACTACCTTTACATGCTACAGCTTACACACAGCAGTATAAACCTGTAAAACATTGAGAAGTAGCAAACAGTGAAAACTGATGTAGTTTTCATTGTATGACATTCTGCATATCCTCCAGATGGCACCTTTTACCACAGGAGCCAAATTGTGGATATGCATTATAAGACACTGTTCAACAGTTTAAAGATATGCATGATTTATATTGAGTTAATGTTGTATATTGCCATTGGAAAGACAATATTATACTTCTTTTTTCTTATATAAAGTTCAAAGCTTTTTAAGTAAGTCCCTCGGCCTGTTGTGATGCTGAAATTAGCTTGCATCAGGTTACATGGATGGTGCCACTGTGATACAGTTACTTAGCAGCAAGTGAAATACCATCAGTCATACCACGCGTCCTGACTCCTACATGCAAGCATTAAGGTCATAATTTATAGATGTTTTTTTCCCATTCTGTCCATTAAATGTTAAGAGTGTCATTCAACAAACATCTGTGATGGATGATGGCCACTTCAAAAAGACATAAACCCCCATCATCTAAATGCCCCTCAATTACATTTAGCTCTAGGTCATTTGAGCACTCCATATAAGGGAAAACTGCTGTATGTATAATGGCACTGAAAAAAAGGTAGGTATGAAGAGGAATCCATAAAATGCAAGATCAAAAAACAAGGTGTTAAAAATGTGACTACTGAGGGAAAACAGGCAGACTGACAGTACAATTCAAGCGTTAAAAGTTTCAGCTATAACTCAGTTAAACACACAGCAATGCTGTAGAACAAAATAGAACATCAGAACTGCAAAAACTTTGCATTATTTTCTGTTAAAGAATAAATAAGAATTACAAATGAAAGAATTAATAAATGATTAAGAAACAAATGGATCTCAATCAAAATGATTGAGATCCACAGGATTGTATGACACATGACAGCCCTACTGTCTCATTAAACTAAGTGGCTGACTAAGTGACGGTGTTTTGCTGTTCATAATGAATCTTCAAGCAAGTAAGGTTAATAGATATTAGGGTGGCGAGGGTGAGCCGTTTGGTACAGTCCACAGGGCAGCTTAATTTCAAACTCATATAATCCTTCCTTGGGGACTAAAGTTAGTTTCCCAGCTATACTGCTTTTACTACTTTGATCTCCTTGTGGTTGTAGCAACCGCAGCTCTCTCACTATAAAAAATAAAAGCATGAGGCCCTTTTAAAGAATTCATTCCTTAGAGTTTTATTGTTACAGTACACTTAAAATAAGATGGCAATGTGGTGGGCAAGATACATAAATCTGTAACACTGAGTTATGAACTGAACAATATGTGTGTCCTGGTTGATTGACATCGGGTTTCGAATGACATGTTGCACGTGTATTCTGGATTGTATTTACAATACACAAACTCCTAAAAAGTGCAACTTGTCCCTGCATATACTGGGTCCAGGTGGGATCCATTTTAGCCCTAATCTTTCAGGCTGCCTTTCTCCTGAGTGTATCAGACTGTCAAACAGCTGTTCCCAGTCAGTGGGGCACGCCGATGGACACCTTTACTATTTGCTCGTGTAGAAGTTAAAATTTCCTAATGCACGTTTGAATTTAAGCCCTGCAATAGACTGGCGACCTGTCCCACCTTTCGCCTTATGCCATCCGGATTAGGCTCCAGTCCTCCTGTGATCCTCGACCGGATAAGCGGTTAAGAAAACAGGTGAAATGATGGATGCTTGAGTTTATGTTGCTGAAGCTTGCCAAGATTTCTTTGTGAGGATGGTGTCTGCTGAGTGCGTCTACCAAAGCCACTCCCTGACGTGACGAGTAACGCGCAAGGCATTTACTTGGAGGGACACTTAACTGGTCATCAAAGCACATAAAACATCCCAACCTTGTGAGACTTTTAGAGCCCAGAATGGAGGACATCCACCTCAAGAACTAAGACCATAAAACACGAATGAGCTATCCTCTCAGAATTAAATGGCACCATAGAGCTATTAAAGATCCTTTTAACTATTCTGTATACAGCAACTTGTCCATCGTCCTCTCAGCCTCCTAAAATGCATATGTCCTATTTATCACCCTCAGAGTGACATGTTTGGTTGGATGGATGATGGGTGGGAAGGGAAGTGAAGCAAAACCACAGGCACACGCAAAGTAACATAGGAAGTTCACACACTTTTTTTTTTTGACTAAATCCTTTATTGTCTGAGCCTATGGTCCTCTGCTCACTGCTCCTCTATGTATGTTTTTCGCAATTTATAAACCTGTTATATTTATGTAAGAAATGATGCAGTACAACCAAATATTTTGCCTGTTTGTGAACAGTATACTTTCAAGAATCAAATGCAATAGCTGCATTATGACTGAGTTACTGTCTGCTGTGCAAGCTGTCAATTTAGGTCTGGTAAACAGTAACAGGTTTCAATTAACTTGAGTGCAAAATCTCCCACTTAGGTTTTAAAATTTGGCGCTATTGTTGCCGATGATGCTGCATGCTTCAGCACAATGATATGTGGTCATTTGTATTTATGTGAGGCATGAAAGAGCAGAGTGAAGTTCCCTTTTTCATGAAACATTCATCTGGTTTCATGATGCAAATAAAGCAAATAAATATTTTTATTATATAAAATAATTAGTTTTTGTGGCTCAGATTGTTATTTCTCAGGAATAAAGTTAAACTGTTTTATCCATGAAATTTGACCAAAACACACAATGTTGTATAGTCAAAGTTCACCGGCAGACTGGCTGAATTACCGGCTACACACTGCTAATGAAGCTAAAGTGGTTTTGCACCGCAGACTTGCATTTCCCCTTGCTCGCATAGCTGCCCAAGTGCTTAGTTATATCACTGCCTTGTTTAGAATTATTCTCACACAAGCTTCAAATGTGCTGTTATGAGTGATTTGTGCTGGATCAATAATGGGACTCCTGTGTAGCAGCAACCACCCACTTTGCTCTCGGTTGGATTTGTTGATCATCAAACCGTTTTTTACTTTGGTGCCGTTCCTTGTGCTATTTTTGCTTCATTGCTTCACTTGCTTCACAACATTCTGAATTTTTATTTTAGGATAATGTCAATCTTCTCATTGTTTTCAGTGTTATTAAAGGGCTGCTTTGTAAGTGTGCCATAACCACACCCATTCATGAGAACACTAAGTGGCAGAAACCAAACCATTTTTGTTGATTGCGGCATTATTGCAATTGCATGAAAACATATTTGGCGTTTTGGTTTTACAAGGATAGCAGTAGACATGATACCAGAGGATTAATATAGTAAAAATACATAAAACAAAACAGCCCTGACCCACTGAGGCATGGCCCCCACTAGACCCCAAAAGGTGTGCTCTGGTATCTCCACCAAGATGTTTGCGACAGATCTTTTAATTCCTGAAAGGTGCAAGGTGGTGCCTCCATGGATCGGATTTCTTTGTCCAGCACATCCCACAGATGCTCAATTGGATTGAGATCTGAGGAATTTGAAGGCCAAGTCAACACCTCAAACCTGTTGTTGTGCTCCTCCAACTGTTCCTGAACCATTATTGCTTTGTGGCAGGGTGCATTATCCTGCTGAAAGAGGCCACAGCCATCAGGGAATACTGTTTCCATGAAAGGGTGTACATGCTCGGCACCAATGCATAGTAGGTCACAAGGTTTCCCAGCAGAACATTTCCCAAAGCATCGCACTGCTTCTGCCTGCTTGTCTTCTTCTCATAGTGCATCCTGGTGCCAGATGCTGCCCAGATACGTGACGCACACACACCCGACGCATCTACATGATTCAGAAAGAATATGTGATTCATCAGAATCACTGCTCCGTGGTCCATTTCAGATGCTCACATGTCCATTGTTGGTGCATGGGCACCCTGACTGGTCTGCAGCTGTGCAGCCCCATACACAACAAACTAGCTCGTCTGTTGGATCAGACCACATCGGGCAGGCTTCACTCCCCACATGCATCAGTGAGCCTTGGCCATCCATGACCCTGTTCACCACTGTTCCTTCCTTGGACCACTTTTAATAAATATTCACCACTGCAGACGGGGAACGCCCCACAAGAGCTGCAGTTTTGGAGACGCTCTGACCCAGTCTTCTAGCCATCACAATTTCCCTCTCATCAAACTCATTCAAATCCATACACGTGCCAATTTTTCCTGCTTCTAACACATCAACTTTGAGAACAAAATGTTCACTTGCTCCCTGATATATCCCACCCACTAACACGTGCCAGGATGAAGAGATAATCAGTGTTATCCACTTCAGCAGTCAGCAGTCACAATGTTATGCTTGATCCGTGTATTTTGCTCTTATTCCAATCAATCTAAACAATGCTTTATATTTCCCTTAATCACTCATCTGTAAAAAGTATTGAGTCAAAAAATGGCCGGTGTTTAGCTTGTGTGTGCTCAGCATTCACATCATAGTTGTGTTACTTCTTTGAAATGTACAGTTACTCATTCTCATTAGGAATACAAACCCAAGTCTTACACTTAAAATGTAAATAGCTCTTAGTTCTTACTAGAAAATCCAAACAACTAGCTCCAATTATTTTTGACAAGGCATCACACCATAAAAAAAATAAAATCAACTTGAAATGTACCAAAGAAAACAGCACAAACACCTCCTTGGTGAAAATGAAAGCATCAAGTGTCAAACAGAAACAAACACAATCCCTCAACTATGGAATATAATGGATTTCTTTTATTTTTTTCATTACCAAACTTCACTTTTAAGACATTTCTTTTTTATTTGCCAAATGAGCTATAAATACACATTCAGTATGCTATAGACAAGCAATAAATAAATAAATAAAAATCAGAGAAACACATCTGAAATATATTACAAATGCGGCTGCTGTAGAGCAGTGGGCAGTGAAACAGCAGCGGAGCTACGAGCGCTGGACACAGCAGGAAAACTGCAGTCATGCAGAATGTAGTAAAATATGAAATAAATCAGACAAAACCGGCAAATGGAATCGAGTTCTACTGTAACAGAGGTTGAATGTAATGCCTTATTTATTTCATTCAAAAGAAGCCTTAAATAAGGCTCAAGCTCATCTTTGCTTTAAGTTCTTTTTCCCAAATGGGTCATGATTTTATTTTTATACTATTCCCACATTGTCACAAACTTTCAAATATTATTTAGAGTGTCAGAAAAAATCAACAATATATAATTATTACTTAACCTTCTTTTTTGGATTATAAGCCATTCAACAGAATGCATCATCCTCATGGGTTTTATTCAAGCACAAAATAAGAAGCTAATCAAATAAGCAATGACTTAATACCGAAAGCAGTTGTTAGTTTGTGAGGATTTATAGGTGGACTTAATTTAAATAAAAACATAATTAAGTTGATGATGGCAGTCATTAAGAGGGGGCACATCTAACAATGGAGGCTATTCGGTTTAAGCGCTTAATACTTGATCAACTTTTGATTTTTCATTTCTTGCGTCATTCCATCCCTCAAAATCAGTCACCAAGGAAAATGACTCATCAGTGTTAAAAAAATAGATGAAATAAGTGGGGCAGCTGTGCATATGTGTGAACACACAATTGCTGTGTGCGAGTGTGTGTGTGTGTGTGTGTGTGTGTAGTAGTGGAGTGTGATGGGGAGCTAGGGCAGGCTGGTAAAAAAAAAAAAAAAAGAAAAAAAAATTCTCCATTCTCCTGTGGCCCAGCCGGTGTTTCTGCTGACATAGTGAAATATTGATGTGGAATAAATTCCCATCTAATTAGAGTGGCTGAATTAATCGGGAAGCGTTTAATTAGCAGAGTTTTCGTTTCAGTCGAGGGGAGGTTTTGATCTAAGCCATATGGCTTCTCCCTCTGATGTGCTGTGGTTCACAGGCTTATAAATATGAACTACTTTTGTGAGAAGCTTCACTGAAAATGAGTTTTTTGGTGACACGGGGTAAATTGTGTAATAGACACAGGTATAATGGGATAATTGTAATGGCTTTTTAAACACTATATCTGTTAAGTTACCCAGAAGGCTGACATGAATTGTGGAAAATTGAAGCAGTCATTTGTCCTGCCGTGCCCCGCTCGTTTCATTTTTCATATAAAAAAAAAGTCATATTTGACAGTAACGTTTTAGGAATTCCTGTAAACATCATCATTAATACAACGGAGGCTTAAATTTTAGATTTGCTCACAAGTTATTTAATGGGTAAAAAGGATTAAAAACAACCAACAGCTCCTTGAGGATGCACTCACATAGTAACATGGGTGCCTTAGTGCTAACAGCAACCATCCATAGTGCTCACCATGAAACTGCCTTCTGGCATTTTTCCTGCATAGAGGAATTTGTGGCCAAAAGAAAATCAGCAGCACAGCAATGGAACTATTTTTTGAGCCAGTATTATTTATTTTGTTTGAATTAACTCAAGAATAAAATGTCATGTAAATAAATGTCAAAAAGATGAGTGTGTAACACTGCACCCTTCTCGCTCTCAGCGGTTACCACCTGAGCTACAGTGTGTAGTCACTGTAACCAATTTTTCAGCCAGTACTGGGAGACCAAAACTCATAATAACTATTTCTTTTTGTGTGATTTTAGGTATAGATGTTACATATGTTGTGCATTTGTTATTTGATTAAGTTGGGATCTTTGTTGTTGAAGAATCTAAGAGTATATGTATATGCGATTTCACACAGGGCCAGGTAGGTTTGGAAGGCTTTTTTCTCTTAATAACTGAAATCATGCTTCAAAAACTACATTTTGTATTTACTCAGGTTATCTTTGTCTAATACACACACACACACACACACACACACACACACATATATATATATATATATATATATATATATATATATATATATATATATATATATATATATATATATATATATATATATATATATATTATTTTATTTATTTATTTTATTTTTTTTTAACATTTGAAACATGTAAGTGTGACACATATGCATAAGAAAAAATACAAAAACAGGAAGGGGGCAAATTATTTTTCATGGCACTGTTTACTGTACAGATAAATGGCATGAAAATATCTTTAAGTTTGCCAACACAGACTTGAATCATGAACGCCAGATTACAGTGTTTGTCGGACACCTGTGGTTGCCTCTCTCTATTTTTCCTGGACAAATCTTGTGCGAAACCCTCCTGCTGTCTTAGCCGCCCTGATTGATCCTATGAGTTGGTTCCCAATACCTGAGGTGATTCAGCAGCTGCTGTTAATGCCTCCTTTCCCATTGCTCTTTATTGTCTTTTCACCCTTGCTTTAGTTTTTTTAAAAAGTCTTTTAATAAAGCTGTCTTGTAATTGCCATTTTGTAAAACAGAACTTTGTGTTCTGTTTTTCATTTAGTCCCCTCTCTTCAGTGGAGTGGTACATTGTTGGGATGCAATAAACACCCTAGGTAACAAACTCTAAATATGGGAATGCACTCAGACAAAAGAATCTTATTGGCAATGTTAACTTCATGTTGGCTTATTTTTCTCCTTGGCTGCCACAAACTGATTATTTGGTTCCTTGTGAAAACTTGCTGTCTTGTTAGTAAAAACTCTGTCATCCTCATCAGTTTGCAATGGATTATTTAAAGTTCTCAAGCTTCCTGCAGTGACGATTACTCAGGTGGTTTGTTGTCCTTCATCCTCTCTCCAGTATCCCACCACACAAAGTCCTGAGAGGATTAGTTCTTTTAAAATACAGACTACAGATTTTTAACATCACCACGGTCAAAGATACATATCTTAAAGTGATGCCAAAAGATCACAGAAGTATAGAAAACACATATGTTAATGCATCATAGTCTTTATCTGTGCATGTTAACATTTAGCTCATTCTTCTGTCCCCATCAAACAGTCTGGTAATGTCTGCCTGACTGCTGCTCTCTAGAGAAAGAACATGAGGCTACAAATTTGTTTCCCCCTGAATAGTTATACCTGTTATAGTCTACACACTGTGTAGAAGAAGAAAAATATGTAGAAAGACATTAAAGCTACAGAAGAAGAATTTCTGTATGATCGGACAGAAATAGCCAGTGATAAACAGGCAAAATCAATAAATGAGAAAGCATGCAGGTGGATCTTTACGGTGCACTTAAAAGGAAATAAGAACATATGTACATTTAAATGCATGCATCACTTCTCATAAAAAAATTAAAAAATAAAACACACATGAAAGAGAACTGCTCATCACAACACGGCATGAGATAAAATCATCCTGTACAAATTGGTGCAATACATCACAGAAATAAGAACATCAAAGAATAACCTTAGATAACGAGTGAATCGTAGCGTGCATTAAGATTATCCAAAGGTGTGTGTTTCCTTTAATGTATAAACTCATAAAGCATCAGTGGGCATTAAATTTGATTGATGAGACAGTCAAAAAAACAATCTTCCTCACTGTCATCAGTCCATCAGTGATGAGCGGGATGAAGGAAATAAAGATGGCAGGCAGTGGTGCGATTTATGAGTTGGGACTGTTGAAGATGCGAATGCATGCTGATGACTGTCACGCATATCAGAAAATATACAGAAAACTCTTACTGAAATACATATTTCCCCCTACAATAAAAGTACAACTTATCTGCCTGCAAAGCTGATAATATTATCAGTCCTTCATTTTTCCATACTGTGTGATATCCCAGACTCCACTGGTGCGTTTTTGAATAGAGACTGTGCAGCTGACAGAATGTACAGAGTATAATAGGATATATCTCTGAGGATTTGACTGACACCGAGCTATTTTTCTCGCAGATTTGTCTGCTGAGTTATCAATGATTATAGTACCACTAGTCATTTTGGCTAGCTGTTCAATTAGTTTCAGTTTAACACATTTATAAAATATGGTACCTGTTGGGGAGGAGCATGTTTTGGAGGATTAGCAGTCATTTTATTCCATTTAGTTATGCCTTATTGGCAGAACCACCACCAGGCGAGACGAAGCTGACAACATTTCTTTCTTTCTTTCTTTCTTTCTTTCTTTAAAAACATTTTTTAATAATAAAGCAACCCTGCATCACATCGCACGTGTCCAGAGACTTAAATTAACAAAATGACACAAATGCATTTTTTAAAATTATTATTTTACAAATAATAAAAAACTAAATGCTATTTTATCCTGCTATCTACAGAAAAAAAAAGATGAATTATGTCACCTTACTCTCATTTTGTGACTTTTGAAATAATAAAGAAGTGGTAAAAAGTAGCTCACTGTCTACATTCTTCTGGAAAAAAAAATAGTGTCTGCTAAAGTTGGTAATTGGGGCTGGTTCCATTTATTTTCTTTGATCAGGCATATTGAAGATAAATAGCTTGCTGTGTTTTTCCTCCACACCCAGACCTCCCTTCTGCTGTAAAATAAATGCTAACATTAGCATGCGAATTGAAGACAAGGATATATTTACCTGCATTCCTACCAAAATCTTGGGGGAATACCTTGGTGGGAGCGTGCTGTTTCAGGCGCCGGCAAAATGATGATGATGTATGATCCAGCAAGGTCAGTTTCATTAATATATTATTACATTTCAAAGCTTGTCATACACTGCACATTGGTTTCTGATAAGTTATCACAGGTACTGTCATTCTATCCACTGTTTCATCAGCAGAGATGCTTTCACTCGTCTTCTTGCAAATGAAGTTTGTCTTTTGATATTGCCCTTATGTAAGTCATGGTTTCACTGAAATGAGGAGGCTGTGTTCTCCACGTATTGCTCACATCAGTGTAAATATCGATTTACAGCTATTTTTGAGAAGTCATCCATCTACTCCAGTTGTCTTTGTTGTCAAAATATGAAGCTACCCAGCTCAAGGTAGCATATAAAGTATCCAAGTATACATGTGGATAGCAAGCATTTGCATATCAGCCCCATATTGGCCTTCTGCAGCTTAACTCTGCCTTCACTGGAGGTAGACAAAAAGTACAAAATCTACACTATCAAGGTAAAAAGTCAATCACACTGCTATTATCACACTGCTATTATCACACTGCTAGCAACTGCGCTTCAGAGTTGCAAACTGGTAATGTATGCATATGTTGCTACCTGTTTAGATAACAAGCAGAGAGATGAGGATTATCACAGCTGCTCAGCTTGCATGGCAAACATGGCAGTGTTTGTTTGTCAATGGGATCAGTCTGTTTGTTGTAACAGGTCATTACCTCTGGAGTTCAAAAAATGTACGTGGATGACCCTTTTATAAAGTTTCCATGTCTGTGTACATAATTCAATGCCAAAATTGCTCCAGTTTGTTCATGTTTATATATATATATATATATATATATATATATATATATATATATATATATATATTAACATGAACAAACTGGAGCAATTTTGGCATATATTACATTTTCATATAAAACACTGAGGGTGATGGGAGAATATTGGCTTTAACCGCTAACGTATACCATAATTATCTATGTTTGGTGTTCAGTAAGTATGAGTAGATAGCCTTTTTGCCCCATTAAATATTCATAAGCCAACAACAGAGTCAGTATTCATGTAAATCAGAAATTTGAGGAAGTTGCACATTTGTATGGGTACATTTTTATATTGTGTAGCAGAGTAGAAGAGTGCACTGATTCATTAGCTGGGCAAGATTAACATTCAGATTGAGACTGCCAGTATAAAATGGTATTTTAAGGAAGGCCTAAAAGAGGAGGGAAAAAAAGGTCAGTTTTAGTCCACACAACCTCCTGGAAAAATAGGAAGCTATACAAACAGCTTAGATAATGTTTTCCACATCATTATGTTGAAGTCACAAAAGTAGAAATGTGGACATGCTTTGATATGTTGCATAAAACTGCAGTTTGGGTATTTGGCATCCCAACAGTATCTGTTCTATCTAAGGCTGATGTAAACTGAGACTCTGTCTTACAGCATCAACCACAATATAAAGCTGTGCACTCTAGAAATCAAACATGTCACTCAGCCACCTGTCTCAGATAAAATGACCAGTTTATTATGCTCCTTCTTATCATCGACAAGCACAGAGAGCTGGGGTGTGGGCTCAAGTGAATGTCCACAAATCTCTTTTGTTGTCAGGTGAAATGTGACACCGATGAATGAGCAGGGAGAGAAGTATCACAGCCTCATCTTTTATCCTGATTTTTTTCCACAAATTCCACATTCAGTAAGTGTCAGAGGGGAGGTCGGCGCACACCTCTCTGGTCTTTCCACCATGTCATATCGAAGCCACTGGATTCTCAGTTGTTGGGAGGGATAAGAACATAACTATGTATGTATGTATGTGTATCTTTTGTAAATACTCAGGCATAAACGTAATTTAAAATATAGCTAAGCAGATGAATAAGATTAAATCTTATATAAGTTAGATTCTTATATACCAACTCAGTGCCCTGTCTTTATGTGATGAGGACTGTATGTGATGTTTAAATGTGAGGTAGCTCACATAGCTCACATTCTGATACATAATTAACCCCAGATGGCCGAGAAACTCAAAGGCGGGTTTCAAGAAATGGCACCATGGAGGTTACACAATTGATCAACTCCTTTTAGACGCTCATTCTGTGCTGCGGGGGAGCAAAAATCACCTTTGTTGTCGTGCTGAAATAGGTAGAAAATGCAAAGAAGCCATCTGTTTTCATTGCTTTTCGCTTACACTCAATGCTAATGATGAAAAAAGCAACATAGAAATCAATCCAGGAACTGATACTTGAATAAGTAACTTGACTTTAAAGGTCCTTTTGTGGACACACAAAAGAGAAATGGTGAGCAGCGATGTAATCAAACAAGGCCAGTGAAGGGCCATATATTTCTGGAACAGAATGGAGTCTGTCACTGGTTTACTAATGGGCTCTTGACTGAAAGCGGAGAGGGTGGGGATTCTGGACTGCGAGACTAATTTAATTTTAGCCAGAGCCAGCAGCTCTGAACATCATTACAAATCCACAATCCATTTGTTATAGATTGTATTGAATTTTGTGCATCAGCACAGCTGTGAACAGCAAATTTTCTGACATCATTCACAATATGGTACACACAACTGTTCTTTTTTAGCCTGATTGAAGTGGTCATAAGTGCAATACAGACTGACATAAATGAAGGATTTATTTTGCGGATTTGGTGTAATGTTAAAACAGAGACCTATAATACATTTTATTTGTTCATTATACAGCATAACAGACTCAAAGGGCATTGCTCTTGGACATACATGTAACAGAAGAAAAACATGTGCTGCAGTCATTCGTGGAGCTTCAATAAAGGTTTTTTTAAAGGGAATAAAAGGCAGTTTTAATGTTCTAATTACAGCGATTTCATGGAAATGCTGTCATAAAGAAGGACTGATTTTCAAATGTGCTGGAACATGCATTTTCCTTTTATGTACAGTAAAACACTGAGAAGAAAACACATGATTCTGCCTTTAGTGTTTGGAAGATGCTAAAACATACCATATTAGCATAATAATTTTTTACGGCATCCATACTTCTGTATATTGTGGGCTTCAAAAGAATTTATAGTGGTAAAAAAACAAAAAAAACAAAAACAAACACACACCTCCAATCAAATTCTTCAGCAACTAATTTTCAAGTTTTAGAAGTCAGCTTTCCACTGATATTTAAATCTATTCACTACAATTATTTCTTGTTAGCTGAGTACTCATAAGTTGACAAAAATACTAGTGGCACCTTTGAATATCTCTGCTGACGAGTTCCCTTAGCAATAATTCCATACTGTTATAATACAACCGCACGGCAGTGACTCAAATCACTATCTTTCCTCTTTGACTTGACTTTAAAGTCAAATATAAATGATTAATTTAACAATAAAAATCAGTGATTTCAGGAGTATGATTGTCTATTTTCTTTATGAACAGTAATTACTAATTCTGTA
Organism: Pterophyllum scalare; assembly: GCA_024447675.2. Classification (NCBI taxonomy): domain Eukaryota; kingdom Metazoa; phylum Chordata; class Actinopteri; order Cichliformes; family Cichlidae; genus Pterophyllum; species Pterophyllum scalare. The sequence goes on along the minus strand of JAMQGT020000213.1, from coordinate 29,775 downwards.
TTTTTATACCACTCACACCAGCCTTCCTTGACTATATGCAACTTAAAAGCATGCTTCTACTGATTTCATTAGTGTGACAAGTGGGGGTTGTCTGAGATCCAGCCTATTTGGTAGGAGAAAAAGTTAGCTTTGTGGCTGAGTTGGATTGTGCATGTTGATTTGGTTAATCTTTCTACTTCCTGTCAGTGGCAATTGAAGGTAATTGACCTGGTTGTAGATTTGGTTTGTTTTGCAGCTGCTTTTGTTTTCCTTTGTTGTCCATATTCTACTTCATTTAGGAAGGAAATTTTTCAGGATTGTGTATGTTGTTCATTTTCCTAGGTGCTAGGAGTGAGGTGCATTTAGTCCTCTACTGTCATAAGCTAAATTGTTTGGTTCACTTTATGATTGGGTTGTATCTGGGGTTCCATGGTGTCAGTTGGAGTGATGGTATCTTTCCTCTATCCCCGGAGTTTCTTGGGGGAATTTCTTGGGTATTGTTGTCTTTAGGTCGTGGTGCATGTGGGTAGAACTTTTAGCTCTGGAGCACATCCATGGCTGTGAAAGGGCTGCCAGCTTCCTGGGTGCTGTGTTCACCTCCCTGGCGTTGATTGCCACACCCCCCCCCCATAACTAACTGCATGAATATATATATATACACATATATAGTCAGCACTGGAGCAGTGCACCAAGGAGTAGCTTCTCAAACCTGCTGGAACATTATTAAGGCAGGAGTTCTTTGTGAAAAGCAGCCCAGGAGTCAATATATTCCCTAGTACCAGTCATTTCACATTTGAACAACAGAATAAAATACAGTTAAAATAGCAGCTATAGCTAGAGTACCTCTGATGTGAAAGAGGGGTAGAGCACAAAACTGAACAGGGAAAGCTAGGGGTGCAGCAGTATCGGTAGGAAATTCTTAAAGAGGAAAAGTTGTTTTGGGGGTCTCTAGCAAAAGAATGCCAAGAAGTTCAATGAGTCAGAGAGAGATTCTCTGTTTGCTCTTTGTCAGTGCTAGGGATTAGCCAAGTTCTCTATGTCAGAATCTGGGCTCAAGAGCATTGGTTTTCAAACTTCTGGAATAGCCTTGCCAAAGCCCCAGCTTCAGTGCCATTATAAATTTATGGACTATGGTTAAAAGCCAGGTGTGTACCATTGAACTAACTAGTTGAACTATACCAATTCTGCTAAGAAGAGTGCTCAAATATCCAGCCAGAATTATGCCAGAAGCTTGGTGGTGGCTACAAAAACCTAGTGAGTCTAGTGTTATTTTGTGTGTAGAAAAACTTGACTATTTAAAGGAAGTAAACGTCGTAACGAGATTTCTGTTGGTTAACCTGCAGAAGGATCATTACTGGTTGCTGAGCGTGCTCGCTGGCCAACGCGGAGCCAGCAGTACTCCTGTTTCCTTTGGCTGCCAAGGATCTCTCACACAGTCAGCAGCTTGTGGGTACACGCATGCAGGCGGTGCTGGTCACAGCCCTCCCTTTCGCACCCCTTGTCGTCATGACCACCATGGCGTAGTATCTGTTTATTCTGGTATTGTTAAAAAAAAAAATGCTGACATTCTGTGCTATTGTGGTTGTACTGTGTGAATCTGGGTAGAAATCTGTTTATGATAGTCTAATATTTGGGCCTTTCACCCTCATTCACACTGGGCAGAGGGCAGACTGAAGAGAAAAATTGCATGTTGTATCTGAAAATGAACAACACATAGGTATGGATATGGATAAACCTAGCCTACTATTCTGTGCTCTTTCATCATTTTCAATTTTTCCAGTTCAATCAAAGATGATTTTGTCCACTTTTAACTGTGTCTATGTGGAAGAAGTGGATTTAGAGCTCTGTATTTGTTAAAAAAGTAGGGAAATTTAAAAAAAAGTAGTTTGCTCTAATAACTTCACCATTGCCTGTAAAATGAAATTACTGAACTTTACCATAAGAGCCAGATTTTTTTTTAAAAAAAAGCTCTTTTAAGAGAAAGGTGTCCAGGCAGATTTAGAGGGTTTTGCATCTGAACTCTTCATATATACTTTTGACCCTGTGTGGATTTGAGAAAATCCAAAATAAATAAATTCAAACTTGTGCACAAATTATTGTTTTTTTTAAGTCATTAAATATGTGTGCTGTACAATCATGCCACTCTGGAAAAAGAGCAGTTAAAAAAATTATTAAAAGCCCAAACATACCATGATGTCATCCATGCCCATGATGACTGGATGTAAACTTCTGACAACTGGCCTTCTAGTTCTCTCCCTCCAATCATCCATGTCATGGTTTGCTTTATTTAATGTCTTATGCTTTATTGACAACACCACTACACATTTAGTTCACTCATCTGCGCACCTTTGTCATTTAGCGATACCTCATGTTCATCATTATTTGTCTCCCCTCTTTGTCACTGGCAGTGAGCCAGCTCGTGACACAGTGCAGAGTTTATGTAGAAATTCAGTCTCTCTGCAGATGCAGCTCAGCCATAGCATGATACGAAGTTCATACTATCAATATATTAAAGAGTCTAACAAGCAATTAAAGGGTCCAACAAACAGGAAACAGACTAAATCGACCAATCAATAAATAAAACCTAATAAAAAAAGCAACCATAACAGATTTTTTTAAAGAACACTTGAAAAGTCAGTTTGGGGAAAGCCACACCTCTGAAGCTCAGATGAGAGAAACCAGCTCACAGAATGAAGTTCTGACCACTGAAGCCCAAAATTAAAGCACATGGTGGAACAGTGTGGGAGCAGCTTATTTCATGGGCTAGCAGCAGACAGTTTCAAGACTTCCTACTGACTGGAGAATGTGTGTGTGTGTCTGTGTGTGTGTGTGTGTGGGAGAGAGAGAGAGAGCGAGAGGGAGAAAGAAAAAGCATGCATGAGTGTGTGGCAGCAAGCTGTTCCAACCCACTTTTTCTCACATTTCCATCTGTCACACTCTGCTTGGTTGGTGTGGAAAAAAAAATGTATATCACTCAATAGCAGTTGCAGTGAATCCAATTGTTATCAGGTTCACACCCATCCTACAAAATCCTCTAAATGGCAAAGATCAGCTCTGGAAATTGCTTTCAGTGTTCTTTGTGTTACTGTATATGGTTAGATAATTTCTTAAAAAGTGTGGGTTTTTTTTTTCATTTCATTCATTTAATTTTTAAGCAGCATGGGTCAAGGGACAACATTAAAATGTCCTTTAAACCATTTGTTTGGTTGCATTTTTTTTTTTACAGGAGTTTACCACGTGCTGGAAGGTGGTACAGTCCTCATCTATATTTCTTATACCCCATCTACTGAGAGAATTCTTTTAGTTAGAATAATTCAAGTGAAAGTCGACTGTGCAGCATTTCCATTAAATCTGTTCGACGGAATGGTTTGTCCATTCAGCAAGCGCCTCACTTAAATTTGTCGACCTTGTAATGCACATGTTGCACTCATTTTCTACCTTTCACTTTCACTTTACAATTTCATGTTCAATTTTCTAATAATTACTTTCCACAGCTTGCCTTCACAAAAAAAAGAAAGAAAGAAAGAAAAGTTCAGATGGAATGAGCACATAGTGGATTTGTACTTCATTGTAAAAGTAGCTCAGGTGAATGGGTGAGAACGGTTGAAAAGTGAATTAAATAGATGACCTTGTTCATGCATCTTACTTGATGTCATACACTGCTACATCTAATCGTTCATTCTTTACTTAAAAAAACAAAACAATAAAGGTATGTCCTTTCTCAAATCTTAATAAATATTATAAATGGCTACTGCTGTCAAATAAACACAGTTTAACTGAAGAATGCATTTCAAATAGAAAATGGTCAGTGCCCGTTAGTCATACAAATTTCTCTGAAAAGGCAATTCGTCAGTCCGTCTTTCCAAAGAAAAATGGTAGAATTTAAGGTAGATTCAAATAGGGAACACACAAAAAGGAAATAAAGGTAAGGAACAAAAGTGGCATGTAAGTAGGCCTGCTTTTTTTAGCAGGTAATCATTCTTTGGAGGAAGCTGTATGGCACTAGGTCGATTGCTGGACAAACTTCCATATGAAAAGAATGCTGTAAGAAATCCCATGGAGTTTATCCTTTCTACTCCGATGGGAAATCACACTACGTTTTACCTGGCCTCTTTCTTAAATCCACCCTTTTCATCCTCTCCATAGATTCAAAGCTGTAGGTGTTTGTTGCTGGCTTATAAGGCACAGCGAACATTTATTACTTTGAGATGAGAAAATGCTTTGTTCTGTCCAGAAATGTGAGACCTCAGCCCAGCTTTAAAATGATTTAGAAACAAGGATATCCGTATCATGTCTGGTTTGATAAGTGCTGCCACAAACTTGTTATTATTATAAATGACAAAAAGGGACTACTATGTCATTTCAGAGCTGCCTTTTGCATAGTTTTAAAAGCTACAGCATACTGAAGGTCTTGTTACTTCCAATAAAATGTATGTCCCCTCAAGGGTTCTGTGATACAGTGATCTTTGTTTGATTCATAATGCAGATATCACGGTTTTAATGAAATCAGTATTTTAGGAACAAAAAGAGGGTTTTAGTCTGGCAAATCAATTATTTAGGGCTTTTTTAAATTTAAAAAAGAAATGCATTAATGCATTTAATTAGGTAGGTAAATGATCATGCTGTGGTGATAAATAAACTGACAGACTTACAGTAAATGGCAACTTTAAATGCACGCAGGACACAAAGACCAAGTTAAAGGGTTCATTGATTAGTAGCAAGAGTAAGAGTAAGTATTCAGTACTACATGAAGTACCCTCTGAAAGTCTACTAGAAGATGTGAATGCAGCATTACAATCCATACTGTTATACAAAGAACAAGGAGCAGTACCCTCCATGGAAAAGAAGACTGAAGGCCAAGATTAGGCAGCATGGAGGGATGTTAGTCAACTATCAGTACTGCAGAAAGGTGTGGTGATGAGAGGGGTGCCTAATAAGTACAACAAGCTGTGGATACCTGAGACCTTAGAAACTGCCAAACAAACCACGGCCTCACAGCCTTTGCTAGCTGCTCGAACATGTATACCAGAGATAAAGAAGCTAGGAGACTAAACCAGATGTTCTACAATGAACCATCCAAGGTGTATTCTCAGTGGCAGGAGAACAATATAAGGACAGCCTCACCAACGCTGGAGATGAACAATACTGAAAGAGCATATGGGAGAAGGATGCAACATATAACACCTATGCTCAGTGGCTAGTGGATCTAAGAGCAGACCACAACAACCTCCCTGATCAGGATCCCTGAACCACCTCCGGGATACTATGTTTTGGTCCATCCAACGCCGCCAGGTTGCACCTCAGATTGCCCAGGAGCTCAGTGATGCCCTGGTCCAGATCTGTGAGGAGATCCCCCAGAATATTATCCGTCATCTCATTAGGAACATACCATGATGCTGTCAGGCCTACATACAAGTACATGGGGGCCATACAATCTACTGAGTACCTTTTGAGTAGTTACAATGAAATTTCAGCAAAATGGACTAACTTGCTGCATAGTTTGTTCACTTTAATTATTGGGATGTCTTTGAATTTAGGCCTCTGTAGGTTGATAATTTTCATTTCCATCAAACAATGGGGAATCCTTTCATTCCTAACACATTACCCAGTCCATATCGGGATTAATATCATCCATTCTCTTCCGTTTATCCTTTTCAGGGTCGCAGGGGGGCTGGAGTCTATCCCAGCTGTCACAGGGCGAGAGGCACAGGTCATCAGCCTGTCACGGGGCCAACACAGAAAGACAGACAACCATTCGCACTCCATCACCAATTAACCTAACCCCACTAACTGCATGTCTTTGGACTGTGGGAAGAAACCAGAGTATCCGTTTCAGACATGGAGGGAACATGAAAACTCCACACAGAAAGGTCCCAGCCAGATGGTGGATTCAAACCCAGGACCTTCTTGCTGTGAGGCAACAGTGCTAATCACAGCACCACCGTGCTGCCCGTCTATTTATCTGAATACAATTTGCTCATTATTTTGAAGTGGCTGAGGACACAGATGGTCCTGGTTTGAAATAGCTGCATAGTTTTAGTTAATCACAGTACACAATATTCTGCATTAATATTACAAGCATTTATATTTTGTTACATCTCCGATCTCTGTATTTTCCCCAGATTTAAGAAGTAATCCTACTCACAAATAAACTCTGTTGTCCATCAGCATACATTTAATTAGAACCAATTTATTTTTGCTTGAATTGACATTTATCTATTTTCCTACTTTTTTGGATGACTGGAAAAAAACATTTTTTTTGGCAAGTAAATAGCAACGTTAATGCTGATAAAGAAAGACACAACACACACAAACAAATAATGCACACAAGCTACTTGATAGTAGTTCAAGACTGTAACTTGAAACTGCATGACTCATCTCAGAAATGAGTTTTAATTACTGACCAGCAGAAATCTTTTCATGCGAGCTAAAAGCTGGCCTTTTCCTTCAGTTTCAGCTAACATTTTCTTCTCCTCCATTATGCTCTTATCGCTCCCCGCTGAGGTGGCTGAGAAATTAAATTACTTATCTCCAACTTCATTGACTCTCTTATCTTTGCCGAGGCACATATCAAACAGAATTTCTCTTAAAGTCTTCCCCTATTTCCAGCCATTTTTTTTCCAATACAACCAAAGAACTGCTTATTTTGTAGTCTAATATAGGAAAGAACTGAATTTGATTTCATTTGCCTGACATGTCAAACATGTCCTGCTCTGGTCTGAAATTTGCTACTTTCAATTTCTCTAAACTGTATTGACCTTTTTTTAATTAAAATTTTTTTTAATTGGTATTCCTACAGGAAATGTTATTGCTAATTACGATAGTATTGTATAGTGCAAGCTACACCATCCTATAGGATGACCTGCACCATGACCTGTGCCTTAACCATGATCTTATCTTTAACCAATATAAGTAACCTTTTCAAATGTAATATAAAGCTGTACGTTAAAATAAAACATGCACATGACGTGCAAAACATGCCAGAAGTCTCATATCAATCTCATGACATCAAAATGGATTTAGAGATTTCCTTGTGCTTCTTTCTTGTGTGAGCTAGCAAGCTATACTCAGGACTTTTTAAAAAATTATTCATCAAATTAAAGTTAATGTGGAATTTGCATTACAAAACAGTCATGAAGGTAAAATCTTCAAGAACAGACCAAGTGGGTAGGTCAGTGCAACTCATACCTACACATAAGCAGCACAAAGAAATATTGCCAAAGAGAAACACTCCACGTTTCACTTAGATTGAAGCACTCACACTGATGCAGGTGACTGATGCAGCTCCGCAGGAATACTAAACCATCACTCTTATATAGGCTGTCAGTTGTAGCAGGTCAGACTTCGCAGTTATATATATATTTTTTAAACCCGATACACAAATACACTGAAGAAAATAAAGGATTACAGCCCACAGAAGAAATAAATATCTGCTTTCTACTTTAACAAGTATGAGAAAGATAATTTTATGAGAGAATATTTGGGCCAGTGAAGGGGGAGTGATGCTAAAAAAATAAATATATACAATTTCAAAATAACAGTGATATTTTTATGGGACAAAAAAATTTAATGTTCTCAGACATTAAAGTTGTAAAACTCAAAAGAAAAGTTTATTTGTTCACTTTGGACGGTCATTGCAACCTCATTATAGCACAGACTTTGCTGCTTGCTTGTGATTTTAGCCCAGAGTGATCTTATTATCAGAAACATACACTGAAGCGACATTGCTGTACTGTACTGGTGGGGACAGCTTTTGAGCATCATGAATTGAGATGTAAGTAAAGAACTGGTTTCTTACTTTTTGTGGAAATGAAAGAAGCTGTTGCCTTTCACAGGTTTGTTACAGCTTTCTGCTTCATGGTTATCCTCTCATCTCACAGCTCCCAGTGGAGTATACTAAGCAACATTACCTGCTGTGTCTACCCAAAAAATACCATAATACCATAATGCCATAAATACCAAAAGGATGGAAACAGTCTGTTTGTCTGCCTTTAAGGATAACTTTATGAACAGATTTCAATGAAAACCTCTGGAGTTGTTGGGAACAGCTGATTACATTTGGAGGTTACCACTGTGACAATATTCACAGATTAGCTTTTCCCCAAAAAGGTTTTAAACCAAAATTGATGAAACTTTGTGGCGATATTTCTTTGGGGCCCAAGAACACGTGATTTCATTTTCAAGGTCAAAGGTCATGGTAGCAAAATTTTTCAAAACTTTTAAAAATCCCAAATCATCATTGTCGAAATTTTGAAATTCATATCTCAGTGAAAAATTTTAAATTAAAATACCCACCATAATGCAAAGTAAACTAAAAACCCTACACAAAAATCACACACACTTGTACAATTCATATCTCGGCAAATGTTCGTTTTTCTTCTTTTCAATTTACATAAATTGAATAAAATATATCCCGACTGTAAATGCCATCATCCGTTCATCTGGATCTAATTTTTTAAAATAAAAATTTAAAAAAAATCTCATTTTGCAGTTGTTAAGTTGCCAATAAATGAAATGTCTAGTCGTCGGGCTCTAGTCGTTTAGATGGAGTATGATAACACTGGGTGGTATCTATTGCAGTGAAGTATCGGCACAAAGCAAATTTGGCGTGGGCGAGGTATGCGCTCTGCTGACTGCCCTTCTAGTTAATTAAGTTAGTAAACACATATTTGCAGTATGACTATTAATGTTGAAGTTATTTGATTCATTTAAACAACAAATTACCCTTTAAAGAGTATTTTGAAAAATAGCTTCATTTGAATGTAGTAGTCTTATCTCTAAGCACAGCTGCAGTTAATTGCACTAATTATGGATGCATCCAATTCAGGCATCCATAGGCCCTCTGTGACACCTACAGGGGATGGAGACAGTTTGCTTATGTACTCTGAACACAGGTAAAGTGAGTAGATTCAAAACAGTTGTGTTTTAACATCAGACAGTGCAAGTATTGTGTAATTCGCTGTGCGTAAAATAATTTGAATTAATTCAATGTCTTGATTTATTTTGTTTTAACTGCAAACACGGTGACAATATAATATACTGTATGCAGCTTTATCATATACGTTTCTGTAAATGTTTCAGATCATCTTACTTCTGCTGACATTTGCAGACAGCAAGAACTTCAGCTTTCAGCTCTTGAAGCTTTAGAGTTTCTTTAGTTTACTTTCTTAATGCTGTACCTGTGTTTCTCAGTGTTTACGTTTTGCTTGTGTGTCCTTTCTGTCTTTGTCTCTCTGTTAGTCTATATGTAATTCTCTTGTCATAGTTACAGTCACTTGTTGTTTTATTGTGGTAATTGCATTTCCTTGTCTTCTCTTGTTTTGCGTCCTTTACTTATCCTTTGCCCACTTTTGTTTCCCTCATCCTGATAAGTTTCACCCGTTACCCATCTGTGTATCTGCAGTGCTGTCTCTAAATAAATAACATACATATACTTGTTATGGTCCAATACAACTCTTCTAACTGCAAACACACATGTATGTGAAAGAATAAGAGACAACTTCACTCAGAGATGGAGAGGAAGAAGTAAGAAAAGCAGGACCGGAGAGGAATAAGAGAGGCTATATTTAAAGGTAAGCACAGGTCAGTTGATCACATCCTGTACACAAAGAAAATCTACTGGAGCTCTCGATAGAAATGATTGTGAGTTGTGATTCTTTTCCCCATGCTGAGCCACTACAACCAATCTTAGAGTTCTTCTACTGGCCAAATCACACTTTACCCCCTGACTGTGCTCATTTTTCTGTTTAGGTGTGGAGACAAAGTAAAAAAAGAAGTTTGCATTCCCATGTCTTTTATTACTTTATTATATTAACATAGCACAACGTTTAGTTAGCTTTGCACAAAAACAGCTGGTAGAAATGTTGTACTTTTTCACTTTTACTTAAGGAAAAAAGTTGAATCAGTACTTCATTATTATTTATTACTAATAATCTCTCTTACAGCAGCATTTCAGTCATTCAGAAAGCCAGGACTTTGCATTGATGCAAAAATAATAAATACTAAATAGATCATTATCCAATGTAATTAAAGCTAATTGGATATTTATCATTTACTGAAGGTAACTTTGGCAGCATTATTTCAACAAATGACAAAAGTCAGACAGTAAAAATATCAGGTCCATGAAGGAATGTTCATAGTGATTGTTTCTATGGAAACTGTCTAAGATGCATTATGGTAATGTGGTTGCAGTTTTGACAGAAAAGGAAACTTCAAATATAATTTTCTTGGAAATGAATACATATGGCAGATAAATTAAATTCAACAAAAGCATTCACATCTAAGTGAAAATCACAAACAGGAATGCGGAAATAGAGGAACGCAGGGTATTTGTTCCTCACCCATCGCACTCTTCATTTCTACTGTGTTTCTGCTGATGTTGAGAGTTTCATATTAAATTTGAAGGTCGGTGTCACAACTTTGCTCTCCCTGAATGACTTTTCAGATGTAGGATGTTTATGCTTGATTTATAGCCTACTGCAGCTTTTTGTTTTTTCCTTTTTTTGGCTTAGCTTTTCTAAAAAATAAATGATGAAATTCTAAATATGCAAAAAGAAAAATAATAGCGATATTAATGCGCATAAATATATAATAATTTACACAGGCTTTTATCACAAGCTTGACAAGAAAAAAGAAAATCTCAAATTGGCAGATGGCCAGGAGGAGAAATTTGCTTTAATTTGCTGTTTTCCTTTTCCAAGGTTGCTAATGCAGCGCAGGTTGCATATCCATGCTTCCATATTCACTGAAACATACACATAATACATATATATATATATATATATAAAGGGCATGCACACATGAGCTGTGGCTTTGATGCTGGTTCAAATGTAATGTTACATTTACAGCAGCAAACCTCCACATCTTTAATTATTTACTTTAATGGGTTTAATTTATGCAGGTTTCCTGTTTACTGTGTGTTGTGGGATATGCACTGGTTTGCTTTATGATGATTTTCTTTTGTGCTTTGGGAAGAAAGCACTTCCAGAGCTGTAGGTGATCCGGTTCTGATGCATATTGATGTTTGCTGAGCGAATGTAGTGCTGCTTTGTGACCTTTTTATGTATAAGGTTAAATCAGACAGGATTTCTGAAATGGAGAGAAAACCGTGGTGTCCAGTAATAAACCTGACAGGTAGTTTCACATTGAGCGTAAGTGCAGACGCTGAACTCAACTTTGGATATTCCCTGTTGTGTGTAATTCAGCTTCCTACTGACCTTGCACATAAACTTCATTTGGTTGTCAGTTCATATTTTGGGGAGAGAACCGTTATTAAGCGCCTCCAATCTGATTACGGTAAAATAGCATTTCTGGTGGCAACTTGATAGATGATTTAAATCAGGTCCACCACTGCATTTTCCCACAGCTTGAATGCATTCCCTTTAATAAGATTTATTTAAATCAATTTCATGTTTATTTCTCCTGAGGGTTTTTTTTTTGTTTGTGTTGTTTTGTTTGTCTAATTAATTCACACCTACAACTGCTAACGTGCGTTCACAGGAGAGAACTGTCACCTGAAAGTAAATCTTTCACGTGACAAAGAGAAGATGATGATCATATGATGAGACAAAGGTACATTACTGTAAACATATGCCTATAGGAATTCAATGAGAAAAAAGGTCCACATAAACATGTTTCAGTTAGCTACCTCTAAATTACACCAGTCTCATCAGACAGCTTGTATTTTAGTTATTGTTCCTATCATTATAAAAGTAGAAAATGATTTTAACATCAGATTTAAAAAAAAACAGGCACAAAAGGCATAAATAAATAAATAAATAATAAGCAATTAAGTAGCAATATGTACTCAAATCTTCAGTGGTTTGATGATCTACAAAGACTATTTTTAATGTCAGAATGATCCTGCTACATGTTTTCTATAATGTTGTGTAACACATTACTGTACCACATTCATACCACATTGCACTTACTAACAGTTCTGTTTTAACCTACACCGCATAGTACATTTTAATCTGTATAACCAGTGAAGAGGACGTGCAATTTTATTCCGCACACTTCCTACATTTACCTGACCTCATCTTGAGTCAACGACTTTTAAGGATTCAAGTATTTTTGGTTTTATTGCACAAAAGAGAGTGATACGCATCCAGTCCCTCTGTGTCTCGTGCATTATGTCTGGTTTTTACCTTCTTGTGCTGTGTCAAGTCTTAGGATTATTCTTATGTTTTGATGCCTCAGTGTGCCCGTCTCCCTACCGTATGTGTCAAGTCTGCATTTCTGTGTCCTGGTTTATTCACTTCCTGTTTTATTTTCCTCGTCTCCTCTTCCGTGTGTGTTGTGTTCAGCTTTGCGTCCCCTTGTCTCCTTAGTGTCATTCTGGCCACCTGTCCTTCCCAGCTGTTCCCACTTGTCTCGTTACCATGGTGTGTATATATGGTCTGCATTTTCCCCTCTCCTTTGTTGTGGTATGATTTCTATTTAGCTGTGTTATGGTCACTGTTTAGAGATCTCCCCCCTCACTTTCCAAGGTTTGTTATTGCTGACTCCAGACCAGCCTTGGTTGGGATTTTGTATTTTGAGTTTTTAAAATCTTGTAAGAAGACTTCGGCATTAAAGCTGCTCTGAGAATTTCAAGTTTGTTGCCTCTGCGTCCTGCACTTGGGTCCAACTGTCACACAGCCTGTCCATGGCACTTTAGGATTAAAATAAGCCACTGTAAGCACGTCTGGACTGTGTTATTAAATAATTCTGCCATCGCACACGTGAACCTCAACTGCTTAGGTCAGTGAAACAAAACAGCTGTTCCCCAGCTTGGCAGTGTTAAAGCTTATGATTTGCTTCTTTTTTATAGTGTAACTGATTTCACCATTTAGTTGGGATTCTTTGTTTCCTTCTCAAAGTCACATTACCCACTGTGGATTTAAATCGAATATGTTGTCACATTTGAAGTCAAAAAGCCTTTCATCAAACTCTATTTTAGAATGGCTGAGAATGAAGAACAAAAGGTCTGAAATTCCAGTGGAGAGTGAGGGGGGGAAATAAAATAAAATAGCTGACTTATTGTATTGTCTGCTTAACAGCCTTTCCTGCAGAGAAGCTGTTGATAAATCCGTTTCTGTTGGCCTTGTTATCTCATAACAAGGCCAACAGAAACTTTACTTTTTAATTATGACGAGCACTGAGAGAGCTCTCAGAACAAACTAGTGATCCCCAAAACATAACACAGTTATACTTCATCAGTTTGGCACACAGAATAATGGAGCGAAGGACTCCATTACCAGTTCACAGCTACTAATTCAGGATTCATGCCATACTGGATTTACCATGAATAAAACCTGCCAACTGTGAAAAAGAGGTAATTACAAACAGGATAATGAGTGTGGGAATTCTTGTAAATGCGAGCCAGTCTAGATGAGTCCATTTCGCTGTTCATACTCGTTTAAAAGTACTGAAACTGTGTAGGAAACAACTTGTGTCACAGATGTCCAAGACGTGTTTGCTCAGCAAATTTAATTCTTATGTATTAACAAATAAATAAATAAATAGAACAAGCTAACAGCAGCATTTTAATGGGTGAGCTCCAGCCCACTCGCAACGCAAGGGCACAATTTCAAGTTTAACTCATCAGTGATCCAAAGTTGTGACAGCGAGACGTCAGTCCTTTTAATGTCCTCCCTCTGATACACTGACAACACGGCATAAGCACACAGAAGATACGCTACACTGTTACCAAAAGTCAGTATTGTGACTAAGCAGCATGCATTTCCATACAGATTGCATTTGTTTCCGCTCAGCTGCTGCAGAGTAATGAGCAGCTCTGTTATAGATAACAGGATGGAGCTCATCTCCACCTGAACACAGACTCGAGCAATCTTATATCACATCCCTCTAACACAAGTCTCATTTGTCTGCCGAAAGGAGCTATCTGCTGTGTGTACAAGCACCTGGCATCATGCGTGGCAGTGTGTGATTCATATTGCTGGAGTTAAAACTGAATTCTGTCCCGTTGCTCTGCTCGCACTGGAACTGTGTGCCAGTATTCAAATATGTGACAACCTTGTAGTTCATTCCAAGCAGAAAACTCTTTGCAAATTTAAGAAATAGAATTGTGAAGAAGCACAAAGTATATTTGAGGATGTCTTTAAAATGGTTTCTGTCATAGGATGTAATATACTGCCTTTCGTGGAGGAAAGACACTTTTTAATATCCAATTCGAACACTTTATTTTTCTCTTTAGGTACCACACACTTAAAAACTCATTCTGTTTATTTGAGAATGAAGCACGTCAGTCAGTGACCTGTAAAAAAACAAACAAAAAAAAAAACGGGATGAGTAATTCATAATAAGAACTGATCTTGGTTGCGATGGTTCATTTCCTTACTTCTCCTCCACACATTAATTTTAATTATGGGCAAGCTGTTTCACATTCACAGCTATGAGAATTTTCAGTGTCAGATTTTCTGTCTGCACTGTCTCCCCATGATAAAACAGGGAGAGGAGCCAACATTTCTCATTGCCAGAAAGGCAGAGGATTTATCAGACGACGCATGCAGAGCCAAACATCTGCTAACACACTGTCGAGTTAGCACCAACACTTACTTGTGAACACGTATGCTCAGCCCCATCACAAATTCAGAGCTCATGTTGCTGTGACACTGCATGTGACATGACTGTTTAAGTATTAGTCTATGCTTATACTAAAATCTGTTATTATTATATATTATTTTATTTCAAAATAAACACCAGTGGATACGGTAATGGAACGGGGCTTCTCTGAGTTTTCTCTGATTGTCTACCCTGTTTTTTTAATGAGCCAGATGTCGGCTGTTCGTATATGTACAGTAAGTGTGCAGCTAGACAGTAAAGATAAAAAAGAAAGGCAGAAAAAGATGACATCATAGTTAAGTAGATTCATTTGAAAAAGCTGTGTGAGAATTTTTCATGTCTATCCATCACATCCCACACAAACTAACAAATATTGGACAGCAGTCTCCAGAATCCTTCAACTTGAGTTCTGGGCAAAGAATGTGACATTACTACAATGCATTTTGCATTTGCATAATTTCCTCAAACAATATATATTTTTTTGTTTCTTTGTATTTTCAAGCAGTCATTTTCTACAGTCTGCTTTCCTTTTTACAGATCAAAATGAGGTATGCTACTATGGAAACATTTGTCATATTTATTGATTAATAACGGGAATAAGAATAAGATCAGGAAATTAATGTCAGAGTGAACTTCCTGTAATTAGTAAATAAATATTGTTTATGTTTTAGAATCCTCCTGAGATAAATCAAAAGACCTCTATATACACAACAATGATATTGTAATTAAAAAGAATAAAAATGTTATTGCATTGCTGCATTTATTTCATGACTTTGAAATATACACAAAAACAGTAGCAGCATGTGGTAATTCAGTACTAAGCAGCCCCCGCAGGCAAATCTCACAGCTTGTTACACCTTTTACAGATTCTTTTATTCTTGAATTGGGACTATTCACACACTGCAGATGACTTTAACTTTAACTCAAGTCAAAGTACTGTAAGGTTCAGTCTTAAAGCTCATGTTTCCTGTTGTGGTTCATAATGGACCTTAAGGTATGGTGTCGTATAATCCACCTTCTCTTCGCTTTGCTGACTGCATGAAATTTGCATTG
This sequence comes from Pterophyllum scalare, assembly GCA_024447675.2. NCBI lineage: Eukaryota > Metazoa > Chordata > Actinopteri > Cichliformes > Cichlidae > Pterophyllum > Pterophyllum scalare. Next base: position 14,178 of record JAMQGT020000213.1, on the reverse strand, counting down.
AAAATTTCCTGATATTTAGTGGAGTCCACTCTTCTTTTTATCCTCACAATATGTATTGCACCACTGCATGCAACGCAATCAGAATGTTTCCACATCCAAGCTTAACAAATTATTGTTATTTTCCCAATAAATCATCATCATTTTCCTCCAAACATAAGCATAAAATAACTGTGGCCTTCTATGGCTTCCTTCTGTTTCTCTCTTCAGTGTTGATCACATCTGTGTAGTCAGCGCTCCTGTGCAGCTAAAATCTTTCTGTAGTAATGTGGTGGTTTTGCTTTGTCCTTCTGCCTTGGAGACATGTGGTTTTATCTGAAAGTTTGCTTGGTCTCATACAGCTTGTCTTGACTTCCACACCCAATAACTGACATATCTTAATGACATTTCAGACAGTGGAAATTGCTAGCCAGAAGCACTTTGGCAGCTTTTTATAGCCTTCACTGGCTTTGTGGGCTTCGATTACCTTCAATTTCAGATCCTCAGGCAGTTGCTTGGAGGAATCTATGGCTGTTGACTTTTGTCACAAGGCTGGAAGGAGTCAGAGAATACATAAAAGGTGGTATGAGTATATTGCATAAACCCCAAAAACATGAGCGTACTGACACACATTTTATTCACTTTACTGTAAATATAAATGGCATATATACATTATGTATGCATGTATATCATAAACAGGCCAAGTCTGACCAGTCATTTCTACTCTACACTGACTTATATTAATATTTAAAGACACCGCCCAGCTTATTGTCACAGTCTTAGAAAGAAATGCCTGTAGTAAAACATGCATAGCTTGGCCTTTATCAAAATAAGGAGCCATTCAAAGAGCAATTACAACTCATGCTTGCATTTTCCTCTTGGCTTGTGCGTCCTCATTTTATTTATTGAACTCTTACAATAGCTTGTCGTTCTCTAATCCCAACTCCTGATTTGAGACCAAATCACTGTGTGGCAGCTCAGTAAATTGAGTTTTTCCAAAAGGAGTGCTTGCTTTCCATCTTTGCTGGTTGAACTTTGACCCTACCACTCCCCCGGTAGGTGAAATTGAATTGCCACTTTCTATTTTTCTCAACGCACAGTCTCCTGCCTGCATGTTATAATTTCCAAAAGCTCTCACTCACCTTCCAGAGGGGTTAAAAATAAGTCATTTTTTTCGCCAGAGAAACTGTTTCCCAGATTGCTATTTTTATGCTAACAAGCAGTCAGTACCACTACACCACGAAAATATTTAATGTATGCATCTTGTGTTAAATCAATAACAGTGCTAACATAGCAGTGATGATACGTACAGTTATTTGACATTGCCAATGCCTTACATTGGCTAGGTTACAAAGACTGAGAATTGTGGCTGTTGCAGGAACTGACAACATTTTAGTGTGTGTGTGTGTGTGTGTGTGTGTGTGTGTGATGGGGGGGGGCTGTGGAAGTAGTTTTATGTATGTAAGTATGCATTTATTTGTTTTAATATGTTTTATTGTGGTTTTAGAGTTGGGGTTAATTTGTTTTTGCTTAGCTTTTACGTTTTTTTATATGCATGCTTTTATTTTGAAAATTGCTTTGTTGTTTTTAGAGGCTGTGGTGGCATTGATTGGATTTGAGAGCCTCAGTTTAGTCACAACTGGAGAATACACCACATCAGGTTTCTTTCTGTAAATGTCCACCCTTAACCTTTTTAATTTGACCCTTCTATATTATATTACCATAGACTTACTGTCTTTATTTTTAATATAAAAATAAAATATTTAAATTAAAATAAAAAGTAAAACATTTTAATATTTTAAATTTATTTTATTAAATGTATTAAATTATATATTATTAAATGTATTATTATATTTATTAAATATTTTAGTTTTTTATTGTAAATAAATTGTCTCTTAAAATTGCTAATTTGTTCAGTGTGAGCTCCTCTTTTTAGCTGCTTTCCACCAGATTAAAAGATTTTGTAATTTTTACAGTCATCCTCTCTACCTCACTACCTGGCAGGAACAGGTCTGAGAGCAGCAGGCGGTACTTGAGGAGGTTAGCTGATGATGCCTGTGTATCCTGGTGCCCATGGCTGCAGAAATTTAAAGGGCTGGATAGCTATGTAAAATATCTGGGTTGGAAGGAGAAAATGCAGGGATGTGTAGAGATGAGTTCAGGCAACAGTCTGATAATCCTTCAACTAGCTCTGCTATATTGGACTCTGGGATGAATATCTATCTATCTATCTATATCTATCTATCTATCTATCTATCTATCTATCTATCTATCTATCTATCTATCTATCTATCTATCTATCTATCTATCTATCTATCTATCTATCTATCTATCTATCTATCTATCTATCTATCTATAATTTGGCAGTTAAAAGTTATTCATCAGATTTCCAAATTTTTATTTATTTTTCTTGACTGCATATTTTTAAATAACTGGCATATAATGAATAATAATGATTTTATCTAGCACATGTCTGCCACAGTCGCTTTGTTTACCAAGCTAGTTTTTAAATTAATCTTTCTCTGTGTGAAAGAAAAATTATGTTTTTATGGTCACTCTATAATTGATGACGATGCGAGTAACCATTTAAAAAGAGATGATACACTAAAATCATCATAATTACCTCAGAACCCCACTGGGATGTGAGAGCAGGGTATGAAGAGACAACTCAGTTTTAGGATGGCGGTGCTTGGTTAAATTCACACAAAGAGAAAAATAAATGTGTTTTCGTTTTAATACATTACAATAAGTGCGCAGTTTTCAAGCTGGTACCCTTGGGATGCTACTTTCTCGAGTACTCAAGATTAATTCAAGTCATGTTTCAGTGGTTCAGTTAGAAACAAAAACACCAAGAAACAACACTGAGAATAATTTCACTTCATTAAACTGAGTACATTGTTTGCAAATGGTGCAATAAATATTCATGCTACCAGTAGGAAGCATGTTATTGTAATGTTCTAACATACTTATAACACAATTAATAGTGCTGATAGTAATACAGCCTAAAGTCATTTTCTTTCTCTCTTATTACAGTTTAGTTTCATTGTATATTCATTGTTCACACACTGACAGCAAACGCTTGATACTAAATGTATGTACTGGACAATTTGACATTTCTTCCTTTTTTAAAATGTTTTTATATACATTTTTGGGCTGAAGTGGCTCAGAAGTAGGCACGAGTGAAAGAAAGTTAAGTAGTATTATATACTTATGGGGATGACTCAATTTGCCAATATCGATTCAGTCGGGTAATTAACATCAGATTTACAGTAAAACAGAAACTTGCAAGGTACAAATGAAGTTGATAAGTCTGTGCAACTCTTCGAGAACAAATGGAAGCAAATTGTTTCCTCTTCGGTTAAATAAAGACAGAAAGCACAGTATCCAGTTTACACTCGAGCAGATATCACACCCTATTCCAACAGCTATCACAAAGAAAAGTGTGAAGAGAGAAAAAAAAAGGAACACAATGTGCTTACACAGCTGCAGGTGTAAAATACTTCAATATCAAATAACTTAGGAGTTGTGATATTTTAGGACCTACTTTTACAGGAAGTAATATGTAGAGTTCTTTATATGACATATATTTTAATATATAGTAAAGGTTGGAAGGCTTGCTCTTATGCTATCCTATGATGTGCTCATAATTGTGTTTTAAAACACAACTTTAAGCACACTTAAATCATTGTGGAAGTAATTGTCTATAAAGCTAGAAATTTTATATCATTATACATTGTGGAAATGATAACAGTCTTTAAATCCCACTCTAGCAGTGATGAACAGAAACCAGAAAGTTGAGTCAGCATTTCAACCACTCACAAATCGCCAACATAATCATTAATGCACATGTAGCTGCGTTTGTGTTGGCTTCTGATGCTGAATGCAGTTCTGTCAGGAACTCTGGCTCTGAGTCACGTCTCTGTAAAAACAAAGATGCTGTAGTCATTAAACTCCTAATTTATTGCCCAGGGAGCAGACAATGGAGACCAGAGTGGATGGGCAATTCAGCCCATTAGACTTTGTTTTTAGCCTTGCACCTTTTAGCCTAACCCATCTGCCACATTTATGCTTTCTCATACATTGCCTGTACCGTCCCCTTCCCTGGCTAGAGGCCTGGTCCCTTCCAGCAATCTTATACTGTGTAGTTTGTTCAACAGATCAGATTAGTACACCCAGTGGTACTATTGTGGGAAACAGCTCTATAGGAGCTTTGCACCAACCCCCACTCTTCCCAGGGACTGATATTAAAGAGCAAGTATCCTCTGCCATGCGTTGTCCAAGGGTGCTCACAGTTAATTTGTTATATTTTTTGATTTATTGATATTATTATTTACTATTAGAAATATAATTTTACAGTTATGTATTGTTACAGATTTTTAAAAGGCATCATCATTAGTTTAAGATAAAATACTCCAAGCAAGGGAGAGTGAGAGAAGGGCTGAGCTGAAGCCAGACTTCAACCTGATGGTGACCATGGCAAAAAAACAGTAGAATATGATGAACTCAATATATTATAAAGCTGAATTAAACAATTGATAACTCAGATCTTTCAGGTGGAAATATATGTACGTATCTGGATGTTCAAGCATGTGCACGAGTGTCTCTAAAGCATCTTATCTGTGTTACCTCTCTGTACTTTTAACTGCTGAAGTGTATTTCCAATTTGCCCAAGGGTCTATTAGCACTCAGTTTCAATTACCAACACACTAATGGATGTTGACACTGGATCTACTTCACTTTCAAACCTAGGAGGCTCACTTCTTCAGATGAGTAGGAATGTCTCATCAGCAGCTGCAGCTTTTGAGATTTTGTGTGACAGCACCAAACCAGATGGCCTGTAGAGTCTGACCCACATCTCCGGAAGTTAGAAGAGATGGTTAGAGGCTTGAAGTCGTGACAGAACTTGCAAAGAGGCATTAAGATTCAAGGCGAGACACCCAGCAGGCTCAGCCAGGACTGACTTTATTGCGTTTTCAATTACCCGCCTGGTACTGGAAATTCAATTGAACATTTAGTCCTTGATTGAGCAGTAGTATTGTCTTAACTTGTCCAATCTAGTCTGGAAAGTTTTTCTAGAAGATTGCAGAGCACTCTGAATATTTCACTTTATTGCAACAGTAAAGTTGCATTAGCAGCTCTTTTGCAATTATGCAGGTTTTTTTTTTTTACACAGACTGTACAAACATTGGCAAACGTGAGCAATGCCAAAATATGACTGAATCTCTTCAACATAATGCTGGGACAGCTGCAGGTCTGACACAGACTGTATAAAACTGACATTTTCATACATCTCTAAGGCTGTTTTTTTCTCTCCACATCAGCAATGTTCTCTGCCACCTGATGCCAATTTGTCAATGTCTGTTGCAAATTTCTGGTGAAACTGAGTCTCCATCTCTGACCTAATTTTAAACACCTTTACCTTGTGCTTGCAAAGTTATGTGCCTTTGGGGAAACTCTTGTGCCATGTTAGCATGGAGTGAAGTGAAAAACTATTCCCGGTTTAAAGCTGAGAGGGACACGTCAAGGAAAACAGTTTATACCCATTTTCACTGGGCACAAAATACGATTCATCTGGAAGGAAAGAAAAACATCACCTTAAACAACATTTAGGAACACATATTTATGTGATCACACCATTGTCATACTGGTAAGTTATAACTGTAACACATTTAGCTGTTGTAGTTAAGGCTGTAGGGCTGCTGCTGTGTTTTACACCTTTTACACCTTATCTTGGCTGTAGCTTCATGGCAGCATAGCAAGAATCAAAGGAAATCTTTATGCTTTAAAAAAAATTAGCTTTTGAAATGTGACAGTGTGATTCTGACTGGGTAGCATCGTTACACACTGGACACACAGAAGTCACTGTGGCTAGCTCTGACTGGTATCAACAAAGAAACAAAGAGACTGCAAATTCACAAACCTGTGCTGTTTTAGCCATGAGTGGGGAAGGGATAAGCAGGGGTCAACGTGCAATGTAATAGCCAGGGTGCATATACCTGTCATCTCAGTTCTCTGTAGCCACTGAATTTTTTAAAAATATACTTTGAAAAGATATCCTCTGTTTCAGATTATTCAACAATTAGCACCAAGGAATGAACCAACCTGACAGTGATGAATCAACCTGAAATTTCTGGTCTGGTCCATCATCAAAGCAAGAGGCATCTACTTTGAAAAAGCTAAACTCTAAAACATATTTTCATTTGTTTAACACTTTTAAGTTTACTACATGATTCCATCCATCCATTCATTCACTTCCGCTTATCCTTACTACATGATACCTTAAGAGGAATCATGTAGTAATCATAGTCTGGATGACTTCAGTATTAATTTACAATGTAGGAAAAATAAAAACACTGAATAAGAGGGTATGTCGAAACTTTTGACTGGTACTGTACATAATTGAAAAAGACAAAAAATATTAAAAATGCTACAAAAGATTTGCTTTGTAGGTTTTAAACTTTGAAAACATATATATATATATATATATATATATATATATATATATATATATATATATATATATATATATATATATATATATGTATATATATATATATATGTGTGTGTATATATATATATATATATGTGTGTGTGTGTGTATATATATATATATATATATATATATATATATATATATATATATATATACATACATACAGTGGATTTTCAAGAACAAAAAATACTCAACTGTAATACCAAGAAAAGATGCCAACCAGCGCACCATTTCAAAGTGAACTGAATTTAATGCCCACTGACAACAAGTGAAACCTTTGTCTTTGGACACAATATATAAATTAAAAGAAAAAATATATTTCTAGCTTCACAATGGGTAATGTAATGCAGTGATGCATATGCTGATGCTGTAGTCGAACTTTTAATTAAAACAGTTCTGATTTGTTCTGACATTTCAAACAACTCTGCTTAATATTCACTTCTGCAAGCCCTCAGTGCCACAAGCCCTCAGTACTCTCAGTGTGTGGCACAGCTGACTGATGAGATTTCCTTCTTATAACACACAAGGAGCTGCAGGATCCTGCCACAATCATCGCACATTTAGATTAGAGAGATGGCAACTGCTCTGTAGTCTTGACAAAGTTAAACTCTGCAGTTCTCAAGCCCGCTCTTAACACCTCTCAATCACATGCTAAATTAATGCTCAATTTTGTCTCTCATTGACATGTATTCCCTTACCCCATTCTTAAAGTTTCTCTGCACAAATTTGACAGGTCATTTTAACCTGATGAATTCTGTGAAAGGAACTGTATAAAGTCTTATTGGTCATGTGGGAATTTACAGAGAAGTCAGATTCTTCTTGTTGACTCATTACAGGAAGTGTAGACTTTTTAGGGTTGTGCTTCTGTTTGACCACTATTTTGCAAATGACAGCAAAATTAAGATGATTTAAGCACATATAGAAACATAATGAAGCTTATGCGTAAGTTCAATAAGGGAGATCTGTAATCAGTCGTCTGTCTGCTTTCCCGGGTGTTTTGGCTGCCAGCTTATTTTTCACATCACTTCCACTATCCCATGCTGTCAAACTCAAAGATGACATCATCTCCAATCATCTTTCTGCCCACCTACTTTAAGCCAATCAGCTTCCACACTGTGTACTTTAAGTCTTACTGCTCACCTGTCATTCTCCCTTGCAGACTCATTCGTGCAACCAGCCTCCTCACCCAAGTCACACAGTACTCCATCCAAGCCTCCATCTTTATCTTGACCACCATGGACATCTAGACTCTGGGGGGTCCTGCCCTAATCCCTATCACCACCAGGATGGGCCATTGGAGTCTAATCACCAGATTGCTTAACTGAAATCTGTATATCAATAAATCATGTTCAGTTCCTTGTAATGATCTCTCCTTATTGAATTGAAACATTACTTTAGCTGGGAATGTTGGATGATAAAGAGTTAGTGTTACCTAAATCTAATTTAGATAAAAGTCAACTCTAAGAATTGATAGAATATTAAATTTTGACTGTCAAAGATATAATATTTAACAAAGCAAATAAGTGCAAATACTTGAGATAAAATAATTAACATAAAATACCAGCTGAGAACCAGCTTGCAGGTACTGTGAGTTGGGTCTAAGATGAATAAATTCATGAATGCAAATACATCAGTACAACAAAAACAGCATACTTTGACAATTTATCATACTGACAATACCTTATAATCAAAAACCTTGTGAGTTTTGAATAAAACACTGTTTAAAAATGAGCATGGTTGGGAGAGTATGTTGTAAAAAGAAATGTTAATTTTTTTAATTATCTCAAAATATGGCTCCCAGATGGTAAAGAAAATAGCTGTTTGGGAGACATATGAGAAAATAATTATTATGTTTTAGCAAATTGTTGTGAAAAAATGTAAATTAGATTCATATTGAATGAAAACAATCCGGTGTCATGTGGTAAAACCACAAGATTGAACTCCTTTTACTTGAATTGTTTGCTTTTTAAATTAAGATCTCTTTCTAAATATACCACATGCGCATCCTCTTTTCTTGCCTCTACACAAGTATTAATAAAAAAATCACTATATATATATATATATATATATATATATATATATATATATATATATATATATAATATCAATCTCAACTCGCCCCCTATGGGCAGTCTATTTTTCCCTCCAAGCTCGGGTCCTCTACCAGAGGCCTGGGAGACTTTAGGGTCCTGCGCAGTATCTTAGCTGCTCCCAGTATTGTGCTCTTCTGGACAGAGATCTTTGATGTTGTTCCACGGATCTGCTATATATATATATATATATATATATATATATATATATATATATAAGCTGAAAAATGAGACCATAAATGGTCATCAGTATTTACCATGTCACATCAGTGATCTAATTGTTTGTATCATGTTAAAAATGCATGAAAAAAGATATGATCACATCCCATAAATAGGACTGAATGCTTTGTAGTTCTAGATTTATTTCTGAATGTGATGCATAATGTGACACTGTCACAACTAAACACTTTTTCAAAATCTAAAGGTATGTGTTTGAGATAAACTATATCTGAAACTGTGTCTATACAGCTTGTGCAAGGACAGCAGAAAGGAAGAAGACTGTGGTACAGAGGCAAATGGGCAGGCAGGAAGCAGGATGGCAGGATGCCAGGTGGGCAGGCAGTGAAACAGGAGCAATCAGAAATCAGAACAGCAATTTGGACTCAAGATGATACATAAGTGTGAGAGGCAATCAGGCACAGAACAATGGCAAGATGGTGAGTACAGACCCTCTCAAGGATGCTGTTTTTACATCCAATCATGTTACTGACCTGTTGCCAATTAACCTTATAAGTTGTGAGATGAGGCATGGTAGTGCAGTTACTGCTCATGGCAAGAAGATCCTGGGTTTGACTCTAGAAGCTGGCTGGGACCTTTCAGTGAAGTGTGGCATGTTAGTTTGACTGGAACTTCTAAATATGCTAAATAGGTGTGAATGTGAGTGTGAATGGTGTCTCTCTCCTGGATGTGCCATGCCTCTCGCCTCATCACAGCTGTGAAAGGCTCAGGACCCCCATGACCCTAATTTGGAAAAGCTGTATAGAAAAATAGATTGAAAGTTATGAGATGTTCAGCCAACATTGCACAACTTTTCCAGTCTTTTGTTGCCCTCCTTTTTCAACTTTTTAAAATACTGTTCATTTTGAATAGAAGCTATTTAATTTTATTTAATATTTTCTTTTTATCCCTTATTTACCATTCTTAAATACATACAGGGTTTTAGGTAATTTTTTTAATGCACTGATACAAGGCAGGAGGTTTGTATCAATTTTGACCTCACTATAAAATATTGCACCAGAAATCAGCACTCATTTGACCAGGCAACATTTTACTAATCTTCTGTTGTACAGTTTTTGTGAGCTCATGTGAAGTGTGGCCTCAGTTTCCTGTTTTTAGGTGACTCAGAACAGCCCATCTGGCACCAACAACCAGAGTGTTATTGGAGGACGTAACAGGACTTTTTCAAAAAGTTTAATTTTTCACTTAGAAAAATCAAGGTCAATGAAGTGGCCATGTTTGGTTCCTCACTGGTGGTAAAAAAAAAAAAAAATCCAAGAGGTGTACAAGAAAAACACATATTGTGAAAGGAAAATATACTTTAGAACATTCTAACATATTAATTACATCACTTTTTAGAACATTATGACATGCACATTATAACTTTAACAAAACATTTAAGACCACAGGATTCTTAACCTCACTGAGGTGCAGGATGGGTGTCATATATAAAGTGTGTGGAAATGACCAAAAATAGTGACTTTCGCTGTAGAGGGTTAAATCACCTTTCACTGATGCCCGGTTTGAACTTCAGCAGGTCATGCTGTCTACATGTCTAAATGCGCTGGGTTTTTGTGACTCGCTGGTTAGATGTTTGTGTTAATGGGCAGCTGAGCAGGTGTACCAAGCAAAGTGGCTAGTAAGTGTAAATACCATCTACTGTCTATAATGATCTGCACTTCTTCCTCTTGTTTGTGTACTGGCTGTGTTTTTCTTTTGTGCCAGGGGTTTTGTTTTTTTCTTTTTGCTTTGAAACTCGCTGAGTTGATAGCCTCCATTACATTTTTCCTTCGGCGTTCTGTTTGTGATTCCTGCGACTCTGTGACAATGAAAAATGCATTTCCTTTTCTCCACTCCTCTACTGACTCAGTTTCAGATTATGTGAAGTCAGGATGTGATATGTGATAACTTGAGGTGCAAACAGGGATTCCACAGGCAAATAATGACTTAAGGTAGTACATCGATTCAGGGCGAAAGGTGGGAATGGAAATCAAGCATACTCATGTTTAGGATTTACGACTGATGATTAAAAGAGGACCGTGTGCATTCACATTTCTACCTTGAGTTTCGTGAGTCATTCGTGAAAAAAAGTGCCACAGCAGTGAGTCCATGAAACAAGGCAGAGATGCTGTAGAAGCACTCACAACGTTTTACAGAACCAGATCAAAATGTTTCTTACAGTAGGAAGAATTTGGAAAATCACCTACTGCACAGAAATGTTGATCTTGCAGTGAATATCTGCATGATTAGACTCACAATGATGTCTTTGCTTTTTAAATACTGCATCACAAAACACATATGATTTATAGGTAGTACAATAGAAACTTTGTAGAAGAAAACTCATTACTCTTTATTAAAGATAAAAGACTAAACCAGTTTAAATTCTTGAAAAACATAATTGGTATATCAGTGATGTATAGAATTTAATTGAAATTGATGATCTAAATGTGGACACTCTAAATTATGTGTAGTTCATTGCAGACAGAGAAGATGAACTAATATTTTAAAAGTGTATTTTCCTAAGAGATTGTGCATTGCATGCTAACAGACTTGGAAGCCATGAGGCAGAAGGGTGAATACTGTATGCTTCCAACGGAGAAGTGTTCTGAAAGCCTTGGTATACTGAGCGTGGTCCTATTTTTGGTACAGGACCCTCATCCCAGGATGGGACTTGCAGAATACAAGAACTATATTCTGCAAGAGAATTTTTTTTTCCAGGTTATTTTTTATGTACTTTCCAGAACATGTTTGACAGTGTATGACTTTCCATTAAACATTGGCTAGTGTTGTCAGACAACTCAACTTAGAAAAGATTGATTTATTACAGCTGCAGATTACAGTTAGGGTTTGGCACCTAGGCTTTGATTTCATGTCTCCCCGTGAAGATATCACATATAAAATTAGGTAATGATGAGTAAACATCCTCTCTGAGATCACAGGAGGGTTCATAACAGCAGAGCTATGCAGGGCCACAGCACTACTGACATGTCAAATGGAGAGATGGGATATGCAGCTTAACTAACAAGAGTGTTTCTTAGGATATTATGTGAAGAAGCGTGCAGCTTGATTTGTCTGCCTGAACTACCTTGCAGGGTTTGTCCCAGTTGTATTCTAATATCTGTATCACTGGCCTTTATTGGTTGTTTGACATCACCAAACGCCATCAAAATTTAATAGTAATGTCAGCGACTGACTATGTTGTATTGTTTTTAGCTCTGCTTTATAAATAGACTAGCCAAATAATTTCATAGCTGTGCACACAGCCATGGCAATTAACAACTAGCAAATGTTATTATCTCATTATTAGAGTAGTGACCTTAAGACTTGGTAATTTGTGCTTCCAATTAGTGGGCTGGCTGAATAAATCTGACCAAGGTAATTTAGACTATAAAATGAAGCACAGTTTGCTGCTAGTCCCCTATAATATCTGCATCCCTGGTTAACATGACTGTAATTTACTAACAGATGCTATTTCCTTATTCCTCCAATATCTTATTTGTGGTATGAGAACATTTCCAATAAGCACTAACACTTATGCAGCTTTCAGTTTGTGAGGAAACTATGCCACTGAAATGGGAACATAGTCATAGTTTTATTGCTCAAACAGTGGAAATGTCAGTACATTGCTTTTGTAATAATTGTATACACAGTAATCAGTTTAATTTATACTTCTCCACTGCACAAGTTGTTAGAGAATGAAAAAAAAAAATCATCTGTTTAGCTGTTATGACAACATATTGTGCTGCTGACGGTTGCCAGTAAAAGCTTGAGCTTCAAATGTAATGTGTTACAGCATCCTCGTAATTTTAAAGGTCTTGCAGTTTTGTATGCAGCTTCACACAGGGTTCTATAAACAAGCCTTCCTTTGCTGTGCTTGACCCACTTCAGGTCCCCAAAGTGAAGGTTTATGTCGGCCAGTAGTGCGTTTAAAGGATTTTGTAAGGGCTGGTTGACTAAAATGCCCTTGAGAAAGTTGCTGAGCAAGACGTTGGTGTGGTTGCTGTAAAAGTTTAAAAGTTCATTAAGTTTCCTCCCTCACATTTTCAAAAGCTCTTTGTTCCCCTCTGTTCATGACATTTAAAAACAGACAGATAACTACATCATTCTCAGATTTGTTTTATATATATATATATATATATATATATATATATATATATATATATATATATATATATATACTATAAACTATTAGATCTGTATAAGATCAACAGGGCCCTAAGAGCCTTCATCAAGAACTCAGTGAGTATGTGGAGAACAACACTAGAGGCCAACTCCAAGCCCATCGTACAAGTCAATGTAACCCTGTAGGAAATGGATATGTATAAGTTGACTGAATGTGGGTTACAGTCATTTATGTGAATGAATGTTGCAATTTCAAAGTTTGTGTGTTAAAATTATTAATCTCCAATAAGTATTTTATTTCATTTGTTTATTTTATTTGTTTATTGTAAGGGGAGATCAATCTAATTTCCTAGAGATTTCTGTTTGTCACCTGTTCTTTGGGCTGACATCTGATTGGTGGAGGTGTGGCCGTGCATGGAGGAAGTGCAGAGAGAGAGAGAGAGGAGCGTGGATGAGAGAGAGAGAGAGGAGCGTGAATGTAACGAGGGACCCCAGCCGAGTGTGTGATTAACTTTGGCTAATCAAGTGAAAGTATTTCATTCTGTTGTTGGTTAAACTTCTACTCCGTGTCAGACGTCGGCGAGATGTTCGGAAGGAGGAAAGGTTTCCACGAGGTGCAGTATAGCTTCTAAGAGTGGCTGGACTCAATTATCGCAGCTGGCTCGCTGGCTAAGCGAGTGCTAATTAGCGGCGCTGATTGACTGAGAGCTGCGGCAAGCTAACACAGCTCATCGTAACAGCTTAGGCTAACTCTCCAAGCGCACAGACGAGAGGAAAGACCCAGATAGCGCTCTGAGCTACCTATAGCTCAGGGTTCCTCTGGCAACGCGGGAAGGCGACAAATCGACGGGTATGCCCTTGTGCTTCATTCCTGCTCGTGGAAGGACCACGTGTGACTGAACTCTTGCATCGCCATATTTGGTACCAAAAAAGGTACCATTTTGTTTATTTCTTTGCTCACAGTGAGTGAGTGAAACGACCCCTAAGTTTTTGGTCTCACCGCACCCGAGCCCCGAATCAGGCCTGCAACGAATTTTTGGTGGTTATTACTGTGGACTATTGATTTTATTTTATATTTTTTGAATGGTTAACAGACCTGAGGGAAGAGATATTGTTTGAGATTGTTTCTAATTAAATTGGGGAATTATTATTTTAAATCTTAAAGTGTCTGTGTGTGATATAGCATGTACGGTAATACAGTGTGATTTTAGGAACTCAAGGGTAAGTAATCATTACTGTTCATAATGAACTCAGGGCCCATTCATACAGTAGGGTAGTATG